>JARQOC010000004.1:324822890-324937890 GCA_033576535.1 Allobates femoralis | reverse complement strand
TCTTATTCTCAGGCATGGCTCTTTCTGAAATAACACAAGGAATACTGCTGCCTGTTTTAACTTTACTTCTTCTCAATGCAGTGCAAACAGCTAATCTCTGGGTGTAAATGCTAAATGATACACTAATTGTATCTTTGTAAATTACTCTGTTCCAAAAGCTAATCGGCTAAAACTTGTAGCAAATGAGATTCATTGACGTGTTACTTCCATTACAGCGATAAGAATGATGTTACCATTAAGCAAGTACATTTTTTTTGTTGTAGTGGCAGGTTTAAGTATGTATAATTCTATATTTTTTGTAAAAATCTTAGTTAATTTGCAGTTGTAATAAAAAAAGAATAGGAATGCTTCATCTAGTATCTTACAGTTTTTGGCGGTTTTTGCCAGATCCGGCACTTGCGGCTGTGCAAAAGAAACGCTGCTAGCAGCTTGCTACACGTGTTCCATTACGCGGCAGATGCGGCAAACCTGCCGGATCTGCTGCGAATTTCAAATACTGCTGATGTGAAAGGAGCCTAACTAATGAACATGTCAAACTCTAGGAATGAAGGACCTGCTCTTAAAATGTAGCAATCTATAAAACATGCTTGCTATATTTGAAATTTTCCTCTAAAAGAAACATCTGGAATGGAACAACAAGGCTGGATTCTTTAGACACAGTTCACACCTACAATTAATAATTGCATTGTTTTTCTTCATAATAGAAGATTATATCAAAATCACCAGCAGTACTTGGCCCGTCAAATGAGGAAACCAGCAAAGCCCGATGGACTACAATGGAGTATGTTGGGTTCACAATATGGTGTCCATCACTGTATAAAGTACCATGCTACACCTCGTAGTTTTGTTGGAATGTGTAATGAAGCCTGTGATGCAGATGTACACAGAGCACTATCGGCTTTATACTGAACAATAATTTTGAATGAGTGTTGTTAACAATACTTGTTTCGTAATAAAATTGTCATGTAAACAGTCAGCCGATTACTGGATGAATAAGCAAGCTGTTCATTCATCTGGAGAAATTGTCTTTTGCAAAGCATATAAAATTATCATTCTCGGCAGTGTATCTTCCTGTCTAAACAGAACCTGAATAGACGAGAAACATGGCAGCCTATGGGCACTGAGAGATCTTTTAGAAGGAAATATGTGGACTCTCAACGCTGCTGAAGGAGATCCCAAAGAATTCCCTGGAGACTAAATGGATTATAGCAGCTTATTGTCAACGCGTTTCAAAGTATGCATAGTTGAGAGTTACATGTATTTTTATATGTAGTCTTTGAGACCTTGATTCATTTGGTGGTATGATTCATTTTGGTGCTCATCTATGGAAACTCTTACTGAGGGACACCTATTCCTTGTGTTCCCCAATAACTCTGTTTAGAATCATTTTATGAAGAAATAAAGATGGAATATTTTCAAATTTAAATGGCTTAGAACTCTCTTGTCTTTCGGTTTATCATCCGACTTCTTCATCAGGGCATACAACAAGCCAATACTATAGACTTTCTTATTTCTAAATTTTCTAAACAGTCAATAATGTTTGAATACCATGTTGTTGTAGAAGTTCCTTTTTAGCTGCTTATGACATTACCCTGATTGTTAATTATATGAGATTCTTTATGAGAACAATAATTTTCCTACCATCAAAACAATACTTTTGTGTTTTCATAGCAAGCTCATGGCGTAAAGCTTTGGTTCTACTTGCAAAAATATGCATGGCTTTATATTGAGATGACTTCTGTTTATAGCATGTCCAACAGAGCAAACTATAAAAGAGAACAGCGCAGAATAGGGTCTTATCTGTGGGAGACACAGGGATGAGGATAAGAATAACACTCACCTGGCATGGTTGTATGAGACACAACCACTCTCAAGATATATACAGCTGCAGCAAACCACCCACACTTTAAGGTAGCCACGTGGAGAGGAGGAAATCGGTGGATTAAACCTTGCACTGCCTTCAAATAAACCCAAGAAGAATTAAATGTTCCTTGAATGTGGAATTTTCTGTGTATACCTGTAATGTGATTTTATTCTCCTGAGTTAGTGAGCGGATGCACATGAAACGCGTACAGAACAATAAAATCAAGTGATACTTCTTTCTTCGTGGGTTTAATTGAAGGCAGTGTGAGGTTTAATCCACCATTTTCCTCCTCTCCATGTGGCTAGTTTACAGCATGTGAAATAGAATATTAGGAAATTGTAAAGTGATCTTTATACCACACAAACAATTCAAATTGAAGGATTTTCAATGTATCTTATATTAAAATTGTGTTGCTAAGAGCAACTACTTAAATATTCCAATTTACTTTTTTAGTACATATTATAAAATGAATTCTGACATTTCATTGGTTCCATGTTCCATATGTAAGGTTTTTTCTGAAACTGTTTAAATTCACGAGCTCAGACGTTTAGCCAAGATATACATTGCAGAGGCCATAGGGAGAGGTGTATATTTGTGTTGTCTGTGCTCCTGGTGTCAGCCGTGTCTCTGGTCTTCATTTAGGTTAGCTCTAGCTCCAGATTGGCTTATACCCAAGAAAAACTTCAAGTTGTAGCTTTAGGCTTCTCAAAGAAACTCTGCCCTAGCTCTTCATTTCCACTCTAGTTTTAGTATGTCAGCTCTGCCCAGCTCTAACACAACATTTAAGAAGTAAAATAATCTTGCTCTCCTTCATTCTGGTAATCTTAATTGCAATTTTAGTTCTATGGTTCTTGCATTATGGTCAAAATAGACCAATATGTCTTAGCATTGTATGATATTTAAAATGTTAGGAGAAAATAAACTGCTTGATAAACTACATTGTACCCTCTCACATAGAAGTGCTACAGCAGATTATACAACTTTCATTTCTGTTACTATGACAAAAATATCACTTCAGTGTTTCTAGTAGACTTGTTTCAGATTGATAGTGTAAATCATAAATATCGCAGAGGCTTATTTAGAAATGCAATGAAACAAATCCGTAAAAAAATCAATTTTCTAGTAATTAGCCAGTATTTCTTTCAAAACTTGTTTAATTACTGTATCAATTAGTCTTGTTACAATGAAAGGTCAATTGCTACAAATTTGTAATTTCTCTCTAAGAAATTGCTGTGTTAAATTTGGTTTATGACAATTAGGTGATTACATGTCTTGTATTCCATTCGTACTTTTGTATAGTATTTTATTAGCGCTTACTAACTGTTCTGAGAGAACAAGCTCATGAGAACCAGCGTAAAGACGCCTCAACAAACTCATTTACTTTAGGATGGTTAGCATTATGCCATGTAAATACATATGAGTTCGTTATAGCTTACGTGTTAGGTGTGAAATGTTAATAGGTTATATCTAATATTACCTTAACAAAGTGCAAATTTGTCTAAAGAGTTGAGTTGGTTTATACAATTTCCTGTGATCTAATATTTGCATTTGGCTATTTTTTACAACTATAAGCTCTGCTTTATACTGATGTTAACCTAAGATTTCTTGAAATTATATTTTATGTATAAAGAATAATGAAAGTGGTCTTTATGTTCTGTGTGCTATTCTTTTTCATTTTACGGATAGCACACAGATGTATTATAGTCTATGTCTACTTATCAATGCTAGAAAAAATGGAGACCTGTCCGAGTTTGGTCTGATTTGCAGATCACTTGCGAATTCTAACTATAGGCCCTTACTTTAAAACAAAATCACACCAACAACATCAGTGTTGCATCTCTGCACTATCTATTTGAAACATTGGACAGCGTTTTCATCTTAGCATGAAGCCTGAATCTTACTGTATATGCTGGTAAAAACTCTTTACATTGGTCAAATATACAACGGGTCATATACGTATTGAATACGTCAACACTTTTCCAAGTAAATATATCTCTAAAGGTGCTAATGACATGAATTTCTCATCAGATGTCATTAACAACCCATTAATTCCACACAGGTAAATAAATCAAGCCATAGATGTCCATAAATGAAGTTATGTGGAATAGCGAGGAATAAAACAGGAAATAAATAGTGAACATGTTTTATGAAATTTTATTAATACTCCATACAAAAGCCTTTGTTGATAATGACAGCTTCAAGTATCTTCTGTAAGGAAAAACTAGTTGTACTCATTGCTCAGGTGTAATGTTGGCCCATTCTTCCGCCCAAACACTCTTCAAATGCTGAAGGTTCTGTGGCTCCCTGTATGAACTCAGAGTTTACGTTCCTTTCATAAATTTTCTATTGGATTCGGGTCAGGTGATTAGCTTGCCTATTCTAGCAGATTTATTTTCTGTTTCTAAAATCAACTGATAGTTTTGTTGGCTGGGTATTTGGGATCATTGTGTTACTAAAATATTCACACTCCATTACATCATCATCATCCTGGTACATGGCAGCAGAATGTTTCAGTACATTTGTCCATTCAGTCTTCCTTCAATTATATGAAGTTTGTCAGTGCCATAAAGTTCCCACATTCAAATTTCACAGTTGGTATGGTGTCAAAGGCCCCAAAGCATGATGTGTATTATGGCATCCAAAGAAATTATGTCAAATCGCCGTCAGACTGGGTGACTGTTATCCCTTCCCCGGCCACTAGGCGTCCTTGGATTCCTTCAGCTGCTGGTGTCTGTGATAGGGGGCCATGTCCTCATTGGGACCTGCTCCTTTGGTTCCTGCCTCTGTTGCTGGGAATTGCCACGCTCCTCCTGTGGGTGATGCTGGTGACAGCAGAGAGGTCACTGCTAAGGCATCTGGTAGGCGCTGGCTTCATTTTTCTATCAGAAGTGGGGTGGTTGGTACCAGTCATGCATCATGATCTGGCATGGTTATAGGAGCGGTCCGAATGAGGTCATCAGGCTGTGAGCTCCAGCCTATGAGAATGAACTGCACTTTTCAAATACCTTGGGCTCTGTCCTGAAAACCGCCAGATGTATTCTTGGTTTTCCCAGTGATATAGTTTGTGCTCTATCATATTGACTCTGACCTTTGCCTGAAATTTGACCTTTCTACTGCCTAACGATTTTGTACTTTTGCTGCCCTCCTGGTTTTTGACACTGCCTTCTGACTACACTGTTGGATCCTGATTTTATCTATTCCCTGACCTTCTAGTCTTGTCCCTTCCTGGCGACCTCCCTTTGCCTGGTCTGCTGCTCATCTATAGGTAGCTACCTCCTGGGCTCTACTGTAATTCCAAATCCCTGCATAGGGATAAAGGGTCTTACAGTTTTTTGGGGTGGTGCCTTACCAGCAGCTCAGCCTTTGTAGTGGACGGTCGTCAAAGATCAATTTTGGTTTCATCTACCCTGACTGTATTCTCTCACAATTTCACACACTTGTCTAAATGTTGTTGAGAGTTTGAACCTGCTTTTTATTAAGCAATGGAGTCTTGTGTGGTGAGAGTACATCCAGGCCATGGAGCTTGAGTGCATTACTTATTGTTTTCTGTACCTGCTGATTCCAGGCCTTTTGTAGCTCTGCACATGTGGTCCTTGGCTCTTGGACAGTGCTTCTGATAATTCTTTTCACTCCTCTTCCTGAAGTTTTGCAGGGACCACCAAGTCATGGATGGTTTATGGTGGAAAGTAGTTATTTCGTCTTCTGGATCATGGCCCCAACTGTACTCACTAGAATGTTCAATTGTTTAGAAATTATTTTGAAACCAATGATATTAGTATACTTTGCAAAAACAAGCAATAAGAATGCAAAGGTCTGACAGCTACTCGTTTTACCTCATATGAGATGTTTCTTGTGCAGCACATTGGTAATGAGACACTTTTTTTTATAGGCCAGCAGTTAAACCAGCTGATATTATTTTTCAATAAGTGGCAGGATTGCTTTCTGATTACTGATCGATTTCAGTTGGCGTCATGACCTTCCATGTGTTTTTGCACCTCTCTTTCTGCGTATGTTTAATATTTTTCCCCTATATAATTTATGGCCATCTATTGTTTGATTTATTTGTCTATGTGGATTGGATGGGTTGTTTACCAACATCTGGTGATATTTAATGTCAATTGCAAATTTAGAAATATATTTAATTAGAAAATTGGTCACATGTTCGATACTTATTAAATCCTCTCTATCCATAAGACTCTACTAAATAGATGAAGTACATCATTATATTCCTACATGAAAACAAAACATTCTGTTGGAGTTTTCTATCATATCTGTCACTTGAAAAATCTTCTCAAAATCAGGTTTCTAGTAATTTTATTAGATCTGATTCTTCTTTCAGGACTTATGGGACATCTTGTCTAATTTTGGAACCCTTAAGAAAATCATGTCGGTGTGATTCGATTTAAAATCAGTTTGAATTCTTTTGATCTAAGACTGTAGCTTGGTGAACCTCTGACTTAATTCTTGACATATTTGTTTGCATAATTAAATGTATTTCCTAATAATACTTCCAGATAAGTTTTTCTTAGATCTCTCTTTTGCACTGCTACCCAGTAAATCCACAAACTAATGAAGAAACTGGCAATATGGAGCCATTCTTCTTGACCAAGGGTTTTTTTCTCCACATACTCTGGAAAGGTCAGCACTGATTTGAAGATGACACACCCTTGTGTGTGTGTATGTATATATATATATATATATATATGTATATATACATTTGCATTGTGCTATTAATTCCATAGCATTTTACATACATCAGCAATACTGTCCCCATTGGCTCAAAGTCTAAATATCCTATCAATATGTCTTTAGAGTGTGGGAGGAAACCAAGGAAAACCATGCAAACATACAAACTCCTTGCAGATATTGTCCTTGGTGGTAATTGAACCCAGGACCCCAGTGTTGCAAGTCTGAAGTGCTAACCACTAAGCCACCATACTGCCCGTAACCTTAACTGATAATACCAAGTAACTCTAGGAGGAATCACTGAGGAATAATATAATGTAGAGCTCTATGAAAAGTGTTAAAGGGAACCTGACCCCTCCAAATCACCCCCAACCCTATTAATACCTGTCCCTGCACACTGAAAGATCATTAGCAGCGGTCCTTTTCTGTAAAAAATGCATGTTGTAACATTGTGAAAAACTCCATTATACACTTACATATCAGCAACTTCTTCACCTTGAATAAGTCTCACAGGACGTTCCCTGTGAGACTCTGAACCCTCCTGAGCAGTTCATTACCATGCCCCGATGGACATGATAAATAATCCTAGTCCTCCTCGCCCTGCTGTATGGGCGTAATAGCCGGTGTGACGCTATTTGACATCCGGTCCTGGTGACGTGTGTACACCCTATAGGTGTAAGCCGACCTCACCATGCGCATTGCGCATACGCGGCTTTTCATTTACACCTAAAGGGTGTACCGACGTCACCAGGAGGGTTTAGAGTCTCAGAGGGAATGCCCTGTGAGACTTATTCAAGGTGATATGTTAGTGTATAATGGTGTTTTTCACAATGTTTCACCATGCATTTTTTACAGAAAAGGACCACTGCTAATGATCTTTCAGGGTGCAGGGACAGGTACTAATAGGGATGGGGGTGATTTAGAGGGGTCAGGTTCCCTTTAAAGAATTTTCCATAGTATGGCGAATACAAAAATTTATTAAAACAGACTTGTTAATTTTGAATGTGGAAGCAACTGATGGGAGGTGGAGAAGTCATTATGTAAACAATTCAGCCTAGTTATACATAACCTTTAAATAGTGAACTTCTATTAACGCATATGTCAATTTTAGCAAGAAATATAGTTTTTTTTCTAAATCTATAAGTAGTTTTTGATGATAACCTACAAGCAGCACAAACCACCAAAAGTCTATGCTGTGGGTTGTATTAATCTAAGCAGCATTTTCATCCTACCTCTAGTCTAGAGGCTTTCGTGCAGGTGCGGGTGTAAGATTTTACAGTGTTCACTGCTGAAAAAAGTGATGAGCAGGTTGTTGCATAGTTTAATGCAGCCCCCGGCACAGTCTTCATGTGGTCTGAGTTGTGGGTTATTACTAAAAAACAAATAGTTTTTTTTTAAATATTATATTGCAGAGTTTTACACTTTAATCATTTTCTTGTAAAAATAGTGGAGTTATACTTTACCCCGCTGTTCTTTTTGGTCAAAAAGGACCGAATTTGAAGTTTTTTATTTCGTTTTTCACTTGTTTATGAACAACCATGTTCACATACAGTATAATAATGCAACAAGTATTCAAATAAAACACTTAAATTACCTAAAAATCAAGACTTTAATAGGTCCGGTCAAAAATGACCGGAACATTATAAGTGTATAGTAGACCTGAACAGAACAGCAGAGTTAACTGAAAGCTACATATCAACTTCATTGGCATAATGTGGTATCTACCGATTAATAACTTCATCATACCCTTAACTGCTTAGTAAAAGATCTGTATGTTTGGGGTGCTCACCAGAGCTAGCAAATACTTTTTGAGTTGCTGCAGTAGACCTTAGGTGACACCACTCTACGTTCACCCTATTGGATATAATTAAAATAGTAATGGGTAATTGGCTATGCGCTAACTCGTTGACTCTGGCTTCAGGTACAAAACTTAGCACACAAATCTAAGTTTAACCCTTTAAGTTTAACATCCCAAGGAAGAGTTAAACTTAAATTTGTGTGAGGAGTTTTGAACCTGAAGCCAGAGTCAACGAGTTAGCGCATAGCCAATTACCCATTAATAGTAAAAGGTGCACTAGCTTTTATGGTATAGACATCTACAATTATGCTTCAATTTAGGAATTAGTTTTTGGGGATTAGAATTTTGGAGCCTCAGACAGTTTTCCTGACTTGTGTAAACAATTTATACTTATTAAGTAATGTCTTTTGCAAAAGCATGAAATGAAAATGATGAAATAAGTACTTTTTGACTATTACATGGAGCTAATGTAGATTAAAGAAAATTACAGTACACATTGTCCTGATTTTAGCACTAGTTATCTTCCAAGAACATATGGTATAGGTACCTCTAGCCTGTAAAATGGGGGAGGGCCTGTGTAAACATTCTTGTTTCTCCTGTTCCACATAATAGTTTCTTGTATCATATTTCTTCTGACCTCGCTATCTGAAACCAATTACAGGAGATCCATTTGGGCTGCATCTATTTTCATAAGAAGCCTAGGCAGCGATGTTTTTCTCAGAGATGAATATCAACATCAATATGCTTCTGAGTGCTTTGTTATTTATGTTACAGAGAGATTTTGTAGCCTTCAGCTCTCAAGAATGTGTCATGCTGAGCTGTTTATACATTGCAGATATTAATGGGTGTAGATGTCATTTTTCATTTTACTGGTTAAATGCAACAGGCTGCTAGGTTAAACTATCATATTTTAGGGCTAAAGCATATAGACTGTCTGTGCCTTAACAAGTATGCGTATTTACTGTTTAATGGAGTAAAGTAGTCAAATGATACTGTTCAAAATAATGTTTCCTTTACTTTACAGAATCCTTTTTTTTACGTTAAAAATCCTGCACTGCCAGAAAACCCTCCGGCAGTAAAACGGATAATGAGTTATTTTTAAGTAAGTTATTTAAAATAAAGCTGCATGCTGTATTATTAAATGCAAAGTTATTAATAATTTGTATGTATTTAGATTAAAAATAAATATAGTCATTTCTGCTTTTTCTATAAAACAGGCTTTTCATTGCTCTTATTAAATAGCCATTTAATATCACTGATTGCATATTACGTTCATGTTAAGCTTAAGCGAATGTATTATTTATATGATAAACACATGCACATTTACAATCACATGGACAACCAATATGATGATTTTGTGTAGCTTTTTCGATTTACGATGTTAGTATTTTCCATGAATGAATTGAAAAGCTCTTCTGGCCTTTAGTACTTTTACTGAAAGTAAAGTCTCTGTAATATATCCATTTATGCCATCATTATTATGAACAATATCAAATTAATTAGGCACACCCAACACCAAAATGCACTTTATCTGCCTTCATCATCAACCCTTTAGTCACTGGGTGCTAGAGCACCGCATTCAGCATCTTCAAGACCGATTTAACTCAAATACAAGAGGATGTCATGAGACCTAAGATCGCCAAAGAAGTGATAATTATAGTAGTTGCTCTACTGTCCAATGACACAGTCAATCAATTCAACTGAAAAGTTACTAGAGGAGTATTTAATGAAAAAAACTTTTAAAAGTAAATGTATTCTGTCACTTAAATGCTTAGGTCTTTATTATCTTTACCTATTTTTATTTTCTCGTACCTGATCTATGTGGCATTACATTTCAATTTGATTTATATCTCTGTACTGATCTTGTACATGTTTTCAAATTTAGCTTATGTTTATTACTGAAATGTTAAATCAAATATCAACATATACAAACTGACCTTAAGGGGCTATTCCTTTCTCCAAGATCCAATCCCAATAGGAAGCAGGTGTGATAATAGTGATATTATCAAATACATCCCATTAGAAATGTAGTATAGTTCCCCTGATATAGACATATCTCTTACCTCATGTGCAGAGCATTGAAGCTTAGATATCCATGGTTAAGACCATGAGCAACTAACTGTTTCTACATGCGCGGACCATGGATACCTAGGTTCTTTGCCCATGAAGTAATAAAAATAGTTATGTAGGTATGTGCTAATATTATTGTTATACCTACTACGTATTGACAAAAAATTTTAGAGATGAGAATAATCCTTTAAAGGGAATCAACCGCCAAAAAATACCTATCTAATCTATAAATATCTGTCCCTGGAGCCTTAAATTACTATTCTAACCATCCCTGACTAACTAAATCTACCTTACTACATGCACAATAAATCACTTTTTATACTTACCAAATTCTTGACTGATGGATGTTCCTCCAGGGTCTTTGTTAGCGAGGCGGGTCTCCTCGCTGTGCTCGCACCCGCCTCGCTGCTGTCCATCTTCTTTCCAGGATTCAAATTACCCGCCCATCGCATCCTCGCAAGGAGCGTGTCACGTGCTGCAGGCCCCGCGTCACTTCCGCCCGCCACGTCGCTGGGTCTATGACGCGCCCAGGCTTCAGCATGCTATCTGCGCATGCTCGGAATCTGGCCTGGGTGTACCAGTGACGCGGCGGGCGGAAGTGACGCGGGGCCTGCAGCACGTGACACGCTCATTGCGAGGATGCGATGGGCGGGTAATTTGAATCCTGGAAGAAGATGGACAGCAGCGAGGCGGGTGCGAGCGTGGCAAGGAGACCCGCCTCGCTGACAAAGACCCTGGAGGAACGCCCATCCGACAAGGATTTGGTAAGTATAAAAAGTGATTTATTGTGCATGTAGTTAGGTAGATTTAATCAGTCAGGGATGGTTAGAATAGTTATTTAAGGCTCCAGGGACAGATATTTATAGGTTAGATAGGGATTTTTTTGGTGGCTGGTTCCCTGTAAACATGTAAGGGTGTCTTTTGAAACTTTTGATGAAATTATGCTGTGGGATATAATTTTATCTGACCTGCTAAAAATCCTAACTGGAAATAACGTTATTGAGAAAATATTTAATCTCTCAGTAAGATTACCCCCACTCCTCCTCCAGACTGCACATATACAGGTACAGGACCTTGAAAGATAAATCAACACCTTTATTTTTTCTATCTGTTGCTGCATTCCAAAATCAGTATTTTAACTTAAAATCAATAAATTAAGGGCTCTGTGCATGGAAGAGCATTTCCCAAGCATTTGCTTCCCAAGATTATTTCTTGCTTAGCTCCAGGTTCATGATGGCTCACTGTATGTATGTTGTCAGGTACCAGGCAAGAAAATCAGACTGGGAGTGATCAACTGAGCTAAAAAGGCTGGTGCAAGTTTGAAGACAACCTCAGGAGGCAGAGGTCTGAAAGTGCACTGTTACATCCACAGAAATTTCTAAAATATTTTCAGATCAACCAAAGCATTGATTTCTCAGGAATGCTGCAACAAATAAAAGACATAAAGGCGTCAATTGATTTAGCATTCAAAATCTTGTGGTTTGGGGGGATTGATTTTATTGACAAACTCCCCTTAGAAGTTGGTACTTCTTTGTGAAACATAAAAAAATACAATTATGATTTTAGAGCGCTGATTAATAAAGCATGAAATGAAAAGCTTTTCTCGGTTTAGTAAAAAAAATGTTTTTATATGGACTACTAGATCACATACAGCTAAAAAAGAAGACCTAAAGTAAAATTCTAACAATTTCCATTTCCATTTCTCAAAATGATAACAAATGATCACACGTACAAGAATGAGCCTAAACATATTGCTCATGTTTGAAATACACATGCTGTAGACAGTGTAAAGTCCAATACATACCGTGTTTCCCCGAAAGTAAGCCCCCCCCGATTGTAAGGCCGCCTAGGGGTAAAGGGGGGGCATGCTAATGTAAGGCCTCCCCCGAATATAAGGCCTTACAACCGGGGGGGCTAATGTAAGGCCCCTAGCGGGGGGGGGTGGAGAGCGGGAGCGGGTCGCACATCACGTGCGCCCGCTCATTAGATATGCACTGCATCCCCCTGTCAATCAGAGGCAGGGGGAGCAGTGCATTATATATATGGGCCCCCTCCCGCTGGCACACTACCCCCCCAGTTGGTGTTCTGAGGCCCCCCTGCTGCTGCTGCTCACATCTTACCCTCCAGGGTCTTCTTGCAGCAGCCAACGCGTCGGTCCTCCGTCCTCGGCTGTCTCCCAGATCATGTGACCGGCCGGTCACAGTCGCGATGACGTAATGCGCTGCGACGGGTCACATGATCCGGGAGACAGCCGAGGACGGAGGACCGATGCGCTGGCTGCTGCAAGAAGACCCTGGAGGGTAAGATGTGAGCAGCAGCAGCAGCAGGGGGGGCCTCAGAACAACAACTGGGGGGGTAGTGTGCCAGCAGGAGGGGGGCCCATATATATAATGCACTGCTCCCCCTGCCGCTGATTGACAGGGGGATGCAGTGCATATCTAATGAGCGGGCGCACGTGACGTGCGACCCGCTCCCGCAGTGTGCCAGCAGGAGGGGGCCTGTAGGCCACACTGCTGGGGCACCCAATATAAGATCCCCCCCGAAAGTAAGACCGGGGGCCACTTTTGGCCCCCAAAAAAATGTAAGACAGGGTCTTACTTTCGGGGAAACACGGTATTAAAGTCATGAAGGGAACAAGTACACAAGTGTGCAACATTTATCTAACCAACTGCACTGCTGTCCTGCAAAAAATATTTTTATTTTACATTCATACTAACAAGAATAATCTGCCATTGATTCCATGCTTCATTGATGGTATGGCCAACATGTCAAAAAACTGCCATACTAGTAGGTAACATTTGTTATGATAGGTTCATTTATTACATTTTTCTTTGCATTTATTTAGTTATATTTAGACTTTAATTAATGTAGTTAACTAATTGATTTTGTTGTACAGTTATAAAGTATGAAGTATGTATGTGTTGTACCTTTAATGATATATTTCATTTTTTTAATAATTAATATTATTATAATTACTGCTTACACATTGTAAAGTACTGCACCTTAAACAAACTTTAAAGAAAACATACAGAAATAAGTTAAAAGAGGAAAAAGACACTTAAAAATGTAGATGAAGGATAATGTTTAAAGTTTCATGAAATCAGCAAGTCTAATAAGACAAAATAAAGACTTTAATAATAATAATAATAATCTTTTTTTATATAGCGCCAACATATTCCGCAGTGCTTCACAATTCAGAAGTTCATATTTAAAAAATCATAAGAAACAGTTATCTATAAATACAATACAATACAATACAATACAATACAAAAAACAATACAATACAATACAAAGCATAATACCATACAATAATTAGAGCAAAATAATGACAGCCCTGCTCATAAGAGCTTACAATCTAACAATGAGGTGGAGTGACACAAAGTACAGGTGTTTATTTACAATGATGGTATAGTCAACTTGAGGAGATAGGGAGCAGATAGGAGCAGTATACGTGGCCACCAACCAATATTTGTGATCCACTTGAGACTGGTGGAGTGGATAGGCTATGTCTAGATGACTTTGACTAGGGAACATGATAGACCGCCATAGAAAGATAGAAGATGTGTTTTAAGGTGAGAAAAGGGCAAATTCTAAAGATGTTCTTCAGGTGCAAGCGGCAAGAGTGGGCGAGAGATTGTATATGTGCGGTGAAGGAAAGATCAGAGTCAAACTTAACACCCAGACAGTAAGCCTGCTGACTAGGCGTTATCGTGGTGCTGCACACTGAGAGAGTGATGTCAGATTTAGGGAGGTTAGCGGAGGGCAAGAGCAGAAGAAGTTCAGGTTTGGAAAGGTTTAGTTTCAGATAGAGAGCGGACATGATATTGGAAACTGCGGTTAGACAGTCATTGGTGTTCTTTATTAGAGTGTGAATAAGGTCAGGGGAAGAAGTGTATAGTTGTGTATCATCAGCATTAAGATGGTACTGAAAGCCATATCTGCTGATGGTCTGTCCAATCGGGGCCATGTACAGAGAGAAGAGAAGAAGTCCAAGGACTGAACCCTGAGGGACCCCAATATTGAGAGGAAGAGGGGAGGAAGTGGAGCCATCAAATGATACAGTGAAAGATTGGTCAGAAAGATAGGAAGAGAACCAGGAGTGAGCCGTGTCCTTGATGCCGATTGAGTGCAGCATAAAGAGTAGGAGATGGAGGTCAGCAGTGTCAAAGGCTGCAGAGAGATCAAGAAGGATAAGCAGAAAGTGGTCACCATTACGTTTTGCTGTCAGAAGGTCATTGGTCACTTTGGTGACTTTCAGAAAATAGGAACATCAAGAGACAAAGAAGTGCTTTATTTGTGCCACTAACATCTAAATTAAAGAGTGAAATCATAAAGACTAGAGATCAGAAGATCAGGTAAAAAAACTAATTTAGGCTGCTTTCACATCGCGGCAGATCTGGCAGTTTTGCCACATCTGATGCATAACGAATCACATGCGGCAAGACTGCGTTCTGCCTAATGCATTCCCTATGGGACTTGTGTACATGTGTGGCACTTGCGGTTTTGCCACGATCCGGCACTTACGGTAATGTAAAGTAATGTCCCTTATTTTTCTCCTGGCTCAGAGCATTTGTAAAAAAAAAATGAAATCATTATTCTCACCTTAGGGGTCACCTCTGCTCCTGCCACCTGTCCGGTCCGTGTCACATGTTCTGATTCCCAATGCTAATTCTGAATTTTCTGGGCCTCTTTTGATAAGTTCACATGTCCCATAAGCATCCATTAGAATGGATCCTGCAGGGATCCGTTGGCAATAAAGCTGTGCAAACACTACTTTTTTGTTCATTGTTATATAACAGATTTCTGCTGGATCCATTTTTTTTTAAACATTGGAGTCTATGAAGAACGGATCCATTAGTGGATTACTATTAATCTTCCATTTGTAACAGATCCAGTAACCAAAAAAAAGATCTTTTACAAACAAAAGAAAAAGAGATGGGCAAATAGCAATCAGTTAACATCCGTTCTCCATGGACTCCAATGTTAAAAAAAAGGGATCCAGCCGAAATCAGTTATTTAACAACGGACTAATAAGACTAGGGTAAGACTTGCGTCTGCCCCTGAGCCTGCAGGATCCAGCAGAAAGTTAGTTTCTGGCCGGAGTAGCACATAGCGTTACCAGCAGGTAACGCTATACGCCGCCTGTCTATTGATCTTTATGGTAACCGGATGCTTACCGCAGCCGCTGGCTCCACAGAGTTCTCCAGGATATGTGCTTTTGCAGAGCACACAGGAAAACGTTGTAAACAGCATTTCCTGTGCACTCTGCAAAAGTGTATATCTTGTGGAGCCGGTGGCTGCGGTAAGCATCCGATTGCCATAGGGATCAATAGACAGGCGGCATATAGCGTTACCTGCTGGTAACACTATTCACTGCTCAGTGCAGAAACTAAGTCTCTGCCAGATCCTGCAGGCTAAGGGGCAGACACAAGTCTGACCCTAGCCTTAGATAGCTTTGCACAACCTTTTGCTAACAGATCTCTGCAGGATCAATTTTAACAGATAATTACTTGACAAGTGAATGCAGTCTTACACTGAGCCAGGACTTCCAGCTCTGGTTGAGGTCTGGGAGGGTCCTGTGGTAGTATACGAAAGGTCATGATGTCATGACGTGTGTCAAGACCATGAACATACAGGCAAAGAACCATAGAATTTAGTGTAAATGGTGGCAATAAGGAGATGAAGATGAAGAGGACCAGGCTAATGATGCTAAGGAGCAGAGAGGTTGGAAAACGCAGTATTAGGGTGAGTAAAAGTACTGTTATTAACCTTTTTGATGTTCTTTATGGTTCAGAAAAATGATGGGTAGCAGCTAATTCCCCATAGAACCAAATTTCCCAAAAAAGAATCCACATTTCAGCAAATGTGGATTTTTGTAAAATTTCAGTAGAATTCAATTCCACTGAAAACGTATTTGCTCATCTCTAGTAAAGACATTTGTAGAAAAATCCTAATACCGTAGTTTGTATGTACATAATGTGAAGAGATGAGACTTCCAGATCCTTAATGCTGATGAATGAGATTGGCAGTTATTGTACCCATTCCAAATCATTTTACCAGACTATTAATCCGTACTTCCAAACATGGGACTTGTTCAGGTGAAGTGAAAGAACAAACCGAAACCCTTTCTTTTTCTAGCTTTGTGAATGTTCCATGAAATTTGTTTTAATGCCTAGGACAAGTGAAGAGTAGAAACCCAATGATTGTTAGGGTAATGTTTTATTTTTATTTTGTAGGCTTATACAAATGCTCATTGATTTAATGATTACTAAGAAACTGATCGAAATGCGTCACACTCCAAACATTGGATCTTTACAGTCTTCATTAGACACAATAGCAGTCTGTTTCAAGGAGTAATAAATATGTGCATTACCAGATGTAAAAATAAAATGATGCACCAGCTATGGAGAAATTGTAGTATGAGCTATGAAATGACTATAACAGACATCATGTCTGAGTGATTTTCCAGTATGAGCTTATATCATCTTTGATCTCCTAAAATGGTCGCTTTACCTGCTGTGTTTACAACCAGCCGTTTTAAACGTTACATATTTAAGACAGACATTTCGAAGTATGAAAAAATAAATGTTGTCATTATAGTCTCAGGAAGGCAATTTGATTGTATTTTATTCAAGCATAGCTGAAGTTCAGCAGTATAGTATAATATGGCACAGAGCTGGATTCAGTGCCTTCCTGAATTAATAGTAACAATATAATACAGTATTTTAATGCTTTGGGAGAATGGATTCTTATTTTCTTTTACATATATTATGTGATGGGTATTGTCTAGTTTGCTGTCTGGGTTCGATTCCATAAAACTATCATTTAAAGTTATTTATTAATAACTTGACTTCTGCTACTAAGATTAAACAAATTGATATTTTTTTTAATTTATGGTAAGGTTTTATGTTAATGTTTCATTTCTTTTTAAGTCTTTTATTAATTTGTTTCAATATTTCAAAAGAGAGATACTCAACATCCATGATTAAAAGCTTATAATTTTGTAGATGGAGAACATGTGATGCTCAGGGAATATAAAGAGAAAAACACTACAAGGACATAAATTCAAAAAACTTCCCCAAAACCGCCAATTGGTCTGATATCCAATGCACTTAGCAGAACACTGCAGGCCCCAGTGATAAAGGAAACACAGGTACATAATGCTGAAGCATCGGTATTATGTACCCGTGTTGCCTTTATCACTGGGGCCTGTTGTGTCCTGCTAAGTGCATTGGATATCAGATTTTTGGCTGTTTTTGGGAAGTCTTCAGGAAATATGAAGTGAATTTAACATAGGGGCCAATATATAATAATCATGCCATTCCAGCGATATCAGTGATAAGGTCAGTTTCTTTCCACCTTTTTTTTTGCACAGATCCTTTCTTGCAGCAAAACCAGGATCCAAAAGAGGTCCTGTTTTTGCCCACTCACTTTAATGGTGTTTGGAACCATCCTATTGACCCTGGTTACTACCGGACACCATTAAAGTGAATGGGTAATTCTCTGTTCAGGAGACTGGTGTGGGGTAGAAAACAGCCAGAATGAGACTGGAGATACTGCAGAGGCCAAAAGACGGGGGCGGGCTGGCATTGCCGAATCCGGAGCTGTATTATTTTGCAGCTTAGAGCCAACATCTTAGAGGCTGGGCTAGTCCTGAGGTTGGGGGGTCAGTTAAAAGAGTGATAGAATACTGTATGGCGGGGGTTCCAGTACTACAAGGGCTAGAGGGAGGAATAATTGGTCAACTGGGTAAGGAATTTCCCACGCTGGAACTTATTGATAAAGTATGGGGAGCGTTGAAAAGGAACAGGGGACTTGAGAGCCTGACTAGATTTACTCCCATTTGGAACAATAGGAAGCTGGCGGAGATTCAAAAGGTGGGTGCCCTGGAGGAATGGAGATGAAAGGGAATAATTCTTATGTCTCAAATTTTAGATAGTGGGATGCTGAAGTCTTTTGTGCTGCTACAATCTGAATTCTCTCTACCGGTGACTGAATGGTTTCATTACCTTCGGTTAAAACATGCCATAGATGCCCAACGGACTAAGGGGAGTTTGACAGTAGACCAAGACTTGGTATTGGAGTATGTTTGTGGGGGGGGGGCCTCACTAGGGGGGTGATTTCGGGAACTTATAAAGATTTGCTGCACACGTTCCTCTTGGGCTACCCGCTGAAGGCTAAAGCTAAATGGGAGGAA
Organism: Allobates femoralis; assembly: GCA_033576535.1. Taxonomy (NCBI): domain Eukaryota; kingdom Metazoa; phylum Chordata; class Amphibia; order Anura; family Aromobatidae; genus Allobates; species Allobates femoralis. The sequence goes on along the minus strand of JARQOC010000004.1, from coordinate 324,919,275 downwards.
GAGGTTGGTCATATGGAGGAGGACGTGTGGGACTGTATTCTGGAATATGTCCTGAGGCTGTCGCTCAGTGAACCGGCTAGGCTGTCTCACCTATACGTCATCCATAGAGTTTACAGTTCCCCGGAAATACTGCACAGGATTGGCCTCAGGACGGACTCTGAGTGTCCGAGATGTAGGGTTTCTGGTGGTGGCATTTTTCATATGATGTGGAGCTGTTCCAGATTGGGTTCATTTTGGAGTGGGACACTTTCTAAGATTGAGAGAGTGTATGATTGTGTCATTCCCCGTGATCCAGTGGTTTGTCTATTGGGTTATGTGGAAGGAATAGCTGTAGATAACTCATTTAAACTTGCTATAGCTAGGTTATTGTATGTAGCCAGGAAACTGATTGCGAGGAAATGGAACAGTGAGGAGCCGCCGTCGAGGACTGCATTCTGTCGTCAGGCGAATTATGTTATCCAATTGGAAAGGGGTGTCTATGAAAAGAGAGGGGTGCATAAAATACGAAAAATTGTGGACTCCATGGCTGCAACATGAATGATGAGGCACTAATGTTTACGTTAGTTCTGGGGAAATGCTACCTGGACGTCTAGCTCATAATGTCTGCTCTATTATGAAGCTCCGTTTGTGAATATTGGTGTTATTGTGAATCGGAAGTACTGTCTGAGGGGGAGGGGGGAGTTGGGGGGGTTGGGGAATGTGTGTTAACATTGAAAATGTGCAGTGGGGTTGTTCATAATGTACTGTATTAATGATATACTAATAAAAATTCATCTGATTTAAAAAAAAAAAAAAGTAATGGGTAAAAAAATCTTTTTAGAATCATGTTTTTGCTTAAAAAAAGGATCTGTGCCTGATTGCAAGAGAGTACCTTTACACGCGGCAACTTTTCTAGGAACTTCACTGGCAACTTACTGGTTGCAGTGAAATCATGGACACATTGTTCTATCTTGTTGCTGTGTACAAATGGAGCAATGTGTCCATGACTTCACTGCAACCAGTAAGTTGCCAGTGAAATTCCTAGAAAGGTTGCCACGTGTAAAGGTACCTAAAACGTGAAACTGACCTAAGATTCCTGGCAGCCATTGATGTGCTGCAGACTTTGGTCAGACGGAGGTCCATCTGATTGAAGTGTAAATGCTGAAGCCCATTACTTGTCATTGATACATTGTAGCACTCTCATGAAGTAGTAATGTTCCGTGAGCATCGGAAATCTCAGCACTTAAACGTCACTTAAGATCGCCAGTCCTGGAGAAGTGTCTCTTTTATTTGATAAGGAGGACTTTTGCATTTAAGTAGAGGAAAACCCGCTTAAAGACAACAACACTAGCGAAATCATTTAAATGTGTTGTGCAGACTTTTTTTTACAAAAAGTGGGATTGTGTTTAATAACAAAATAAGGCTAGGGTTTGATTAGCGTTCAGCCCTCAGCCTGCTGGATCCACTTCAAACTGCGTTTCCTGTGTGCTCTGCAATAGGGGATTCTCTGTGGAGCCAGTGGCTGTGGTAAGCATCTTGTTGCCATAGGGATACATAGACAAGCGGCGCCAGCGTTATATGCTGATAACGCTATGCACTAAGCCTGCAGAACCCAACGCAGGTCTGATCCTAGCCTAACTTACACTCATCTAATAGATCTCCTGCAATTCCCGTGCTGCCCCTACAGTTGCTCCACTGATCTTTGATAGCTATCCTGCAGTGATGATGTTTCAATTTGGTCTTAGAAATTTTATGGAATTTTTGTGTATGAGAAAAACATTTCCTTTTTTCATTTTTTTCCCACTATGTTTGATCTGATTTTCATACATTGTTGTCCAGTTTGTCAGTTTTATGCATCAGTTTCACTTGCGTTTACAATGGGTGAGTGCAATCCAATTAAAGCATCAGATAGCACTTACACCATTATTAATCAATCAGCTGTGACTGTCAGAGAGTCTCAGATCACAAGCACTGATACAAGTTTATGGGTTTGTGTGAAACACCTGACTTCATTCGCATGTCATTCAAGTGCAGTGCAACATATATGCTGAAATTAGCAATGGAGAAACTGGAGAGATTAATCTCACCATCTTCTCTGCACCTGTGATCCCATCACAGGATCAGTTTGCAGTTACCTGTCACTGAGTTCGTACGCACAGCAGACCATGAGCCAAGTGTCATTAGCATATTGCATCTGATCTGATTCTGATGTATTGGATGCCAGACACTAGTAGAACCCCAGCGTTACCAGCAGTGTGGCAGCTTTTTTTCTTGTTTGCAAAAAATGTAAAAAAATACCTTTCCCGCTTCTCATAGCCATAAAAAGAAATCTGTGAGCAGGATTTTGCCATGTAATCTGAAGACAGCATACTGTAGAGGTTAAAACACAGATTTCAGCAATGTACCTCTTACAAAGGTCCATGCTGCTTCTTAATTGCAATGACTGTTTTAAAATTAAGACCTTAAATTGCACAGATAAAAGCAACATATGCCTTATAGTTCAACATGCCCCGTCCAATGATAAACAGCTCACTGCCCATACATAATGTACACAGGGAGCCTGTTGTTGGCAATAGCAGCTTTCTCACCTCTGTTACATTGCTATGAGGGGCATTCACTAAAGATTTCCCCTGACCCAATTCTATTTATAGGACCCAGTGGAAAACAGAGCAGTTATCACGTTACTTAACTTGAAAAGCCGCACATCAAGGGAAACGTTCAATGAGATGAAAGATGATTATGGTGACAATTCCCCATCATATGATATCGTCAAGAACTGGTATAATCATTTCAAATGTGATCGAACTTTGGTGGAAACAGCTCCAGTTCCAGAGTGACCCCATTCCACTATCAATGAATACACCTTTCAAGTAAAGGAACTTCATGACTATTCTGTACTCCACTGGGTCCATTATTGCACCTTACACCACTTCAGGCCCTGTGAAAGAAAAATCATTATCAATTCAGAGTTGCCAAATGGCACATAAACTATAGGAACTTATTATTACACATGTGCAGTTTCAGCACATTTTGGAGTACTTTTGCTTTTGATATCTATCTATCTATCTATCTATCTATCTATCTATCTATCTATCTATCTATCTATCTGTCTATCTATCTTAGGGCATGTTTACACAAGCCTATTTTTGGTCCTAATGCTATTCATGAAAAATGGACAGCACACAGACATCATTAGGACAAATGCTATTCAGTTGGGCAGTGCAGAAGAGCACTAATCTGAGCAGCATGAATGCACAAAAATAATCACATGCTATTGGAGCACCAGTATTGCACCTGTTCTTTGTTCCACAGGCAACCCTAACACCTAACCCTAACGCCTTACCTCTGACCTTAACACCTAATCATAACCTTAACTCCTAACACTAACGTCTAATGCTAAGCTTTACCCAAGCCCCGTGGGCAATTTTCCTTTTGGATATTTTTCTAGTCACCTTCTTTAACATAGTAAATAGTCTTATAAATTATAAACTGTTTCAGCAAGAAAATGGATTGTACACATATTGCACATGGGTGCCAAGCGATAAAGAAAAAACATCCAGATTTCTGAATGAAACACTGACAATTTTGTATACAATGAACTTAGGCGGTTTCAGACTATGTTTTTTAACTGTCAAGTTCTGCCTGGTGTTTTGCAGAATGCACTGGACAGAACCTGCCAGCCATGGACAAGCAGAACCGGAGGGTAAATCTGCCCTCTGATCCTGCTTTTTGCTTGCTTCGTTTGTGCCGCTGTCCAGTGCTATTCAGCACTGCGAGTGCAGAGGAGCTGGCCGCGGTGCTGAAATTTCAGCCGTGAAGCTCTGTCCATGGTGCTGAATGAGCGCGGCTGCTATTAACAGCGCCGCTCTTCAGTACCATGGGGTCTGGGAACCGGTCCGATTTATTTGTCGGATTCGGGAGATCCGGTGTCCATAGACTCCCACGCTATGGGCACCGGTTCCGGGAGGATCCGATTTTGTCTGATTTTTGCATCGGACGCAATAGATGCTGCAGACTCCGGTTTTGTGTCCAATGCAAAAATCAGACAAAACCGGATCCTCCCGGAAGCCACAAAACTGGATGGCAAATAACATCCATCCGGCCCCATAGGGATCCATTGGGGACAAATTTGGATCCGGGTCTGTCCGGTTCACACTGGACAGACCCGAACCCGATAAACCGAGGTGTTAAGCTGGCCTTAGCCTTATGCAATCTTCTATACATTTGCAATCAACATTGCTGAAGTTTTCTATTTCTTATACTACTATTGATTGTCTGATAGACAAGGTTGTTAATGACCCTCATCCCTGCACATATTATATATAGTAGACAGCAAATCTCAACAGGCATTTAAATGGTGTTACTGAAACTTTTCACACCACAACACTATTATAGTAAAACCTTTTTAATAATGGAGAAAAAATAAAACAAACAACAATTCCCCATGATCACATTACAAAGGAAAATTGAAATAGAAAATTGATGCTTGTGCCCACTGCAATGAAGTAATATAGATTCTACTGTCCACTTGTTTGGAGTAAGTTCCAGTTGCTGCAGTTGCAGTCAGATGCTGGCTATGTAATAGAGCTGGCATTTGCCTGGTATCAGGCAGGTTTAAACACAAGGGAGGGGAAGAGGAGGGAAGGCTACAACCACTGATGACTCATCAGACTCCCAGGCATCCAGGGCGTGGTGAATTGGCTTTTACCCAGGTAAGAATGAAGGTTTTTTTGCTTGAGCCACTTCTCATTTTTGGTTGCTCTCAGAAGCAAGATGCAGGATGCAGCAGGGCCAGAGTCCAAACTCTAGCCCTGCTGCATCCTGCATTTTGCATCTGAGAGCAACCAAAAATGAGAAGTGGCTCAAGCAAAAATCCTTCATATCAGGCAGGTTTAGCTCCTAGTTGATTCACAATTTTCTTAGTGTGCTTCGACATACATGTATGTCAAAGGTCATTAAGGAGTTAAAAAATACTTAAAAGACTGTTTCTATTTCTTCTGTTGTAAAACCCATATGCTTCTTATAAATTCAGTCTTTTCCACTTTAGGAAAATGCTCCAAACTAGGAACTTTCCAATCAAAAGGATGCAAAAATTGCTTAGGGAAAAATTCTTCCAAAATGCTTATGCTTCAAAAACTCTCCAAAACCACTTCAGGAAACAGTTTATAAAATGAAAATCTCCTCAAAAATCTCCTGAAAGAATGAATATTTCCTTGAGTGGTCTTAACTTGAAAACTCATAGTTTTTGAATGCTTGAATAAACCTCAGTGTACACTTACCCTCAGTATTTAGCAAGTGGCACTGCTTGCTGAAAATTGGCATTGGGGTGGAAAATCCCTTTAATTAAAATAAAATATATTATTTTAGGGTACATATGCATAAAACCTTTATTACAAAACTTTTTTTGAGTTTGTAAGGCTGGTTGCACACCACAGGTCTTGGGATCCTGTCCTGTCCTTTTTGAAAAGGACAGAACAGGATCCTGTTTTGTCTCCCATGTATCCTTATAGTGCCAGATTGCCATAAACGGCCATCCGATTCTACCAGTTCAGCCCCAGATTTGTTTCTGTCCTGTTTTTTCCTGGCCCCAAAATCGGAGACTGCTTGGATTTTGGGCTCCGGTGAAAAAAATGGACCAAACCAGACAGAAATTAATCCGGGGTGATTCGACGCACAATGTATGAGAGTCTACGGGTGCCGGATCCGGGAAAAAATCAAATAATTACCAAATCCTGTTTTAGTGTACTGAGCATGCTCTGCTTTGCTATGTACACTGCTAAAGTGAAATTAAATAAAGGAATGTTTAAAAATAAAAAATAAATGCTCACCTGTCCACTGAGTGTCCCTCAATGCATCCACCTCCTATAGCTAAAGGACCTTAATCAGCTGACTGGGAAGGGGCAGGGCAACCCAAGCAGCGGATGGGTCACATGACTGCATCAGCGTGGTTTAAATCGCCAATCAGACGATTTAAACCGCACTGATGCGTTCATGTGACCAATCAGTTGATCGGGTTGCCCCACCCCTTCTCAGTCAACTGCGTAAGGTCCTTTAGCCATCGGAGGTGGATGCATCGTGGGACACTCGGCGAACAGGTGAGAATTTATTTTTTTATTTTTAACCATTTATTTAATTTAACTTTAGCAGTGTATTTAGATACACTGCAAAAGTGAAAGTGAACAGCGCCCCAGCTCTTTCTGTGTCCGGATCCATCAAAATCCCAGATCCGTACACCAAAATGGCATCCAGAGTTTGCAATCCGGGCCTGTCTGTTACTGTCCATTGGGGTCCTGCAAAAAACAGGATTCCATGGACAGGAACAGAACCGTAGTGTGAAGCCAGCCTAAGAGCTGCTAAGATTTTCCAAAGTCACTTTAGAAAAATGTCAGCGGACCTTTTCTTAAATTGGCTTCACAAGCTGCTTCGCTGGCGTGTTTTCTCTTTACTTTTCATAATAATGACTTCTAAGATGCCCGAACAATGGTCATGCTATTTCTTATACCAACTTTATGGATTCTGAACCCTGAAGTGGTCATAAGAAGCAATGAAAGACTTAACAAGTGCACAGCAATGCTATTTTTACATTATTGTGCATTATGTTTATTTTTATGATTTTGTGGCGCTTTATCAGGTGTATTGAAGGGGAATCCCCTTGATAAAGACATTGTGTACACATGTCCCTTAGGAGTTAAAAAATATATATTTTATATACCAAGAATTTTCTTGTGTACATTTACAAATGAAGTACATATTGAAATATCCACTTGCAGGCAGAAGAATGTAAATTATTCTATACAATAAAAAGAGTAGAACAGTTGACTGGAACTTATGATTTTTTTGACCTAAATTAAAAATCTGTTTCTAACTGCTGGTTGGAATGAGAACAAGTGTTACGTCTGGAAATAATTGCTTTTCAATATCCCTGCATATCTGTCTATCTTATTTTCTTTTCCTAAAACGCCAACATTTATTATTATTTTTATTGCAAAGTCCATGGTACTTCATTACTAATTGTGTTTATTGTACTTTCGGGATGTGTCGTATTTTTGTTGAAACTGAGTAATGGAATGTGTCAATGAAATTTGAAAACTGACCTGCAATTACTGGAGAATTCTGAGAGACAATGACGTGATTGTTGTGGGAAAGTTTCCTACTGTTAAAAGTATGTTGTGCAAACGTATACCAAAGGCTTACGTGGGAAGGCAAATCAATGTTGTAAGGAGATAGAGCCAGTGCATTCATTTTGTTTACTTTGGTTTACACTGTCTGCCCGCTTTCACTGAAAAACTTGCTTGGAGCAGACTGTAGCAGACCTCTCTCTGTCTTTTCATAATTGATCAGGGGATGACTGCCTTCCCTGAGGGTTAAGACGTGGCAACTTTTTCTGTTTGCTCAGCATCTCAATGCAGTAGTTCAAACATTGTTCACACCAGCTGGCAGTGTAATGCCATATGCACATCTTGTCAAAGCAACTGTTGTCATGGATACTAGACACTATCTGAGAAACCAGCTCATTGACTCCGTTATCATTTTTTTTTTCTGAATTTTATTGTATTTTATATATACATATTCTTTTTTTTTACTTTCGGGCGGACTTTTCTTTCAAATTAGGAATGGTTTATCATGGAAGGTTGCTATAGTAAATGTACCCTGTTTATGATGGAGACTTTGATTAAAAGCAGCAGGGCATCTAACATTTTCAGACAGAGAACAAACATGGACATGTAATACAAAGTGTGTTATAGCAAGTTTACATTTTCTACTACTGTATTGCAGATGCCATATTAGATTAGGCATTCCCCATCACTTAAAGAGAAAAGGAAATGAAATTAAATTTCCTATTGAGACTCAGCAATCATAGCCCCTCTAAAAACAGAAGGCACAGCACTTTCCAAATGTGACGCATGACTGCCACCAGCGATGAAATACAGACCTCATTCTCTTTTAATTGGGTCCGTCTAGTTCTGTGATTCTTGACTATTTTGCTGCAAAAAAGAAACTTTGGTCTTGATGAATCCAATAGTATGCGACAAAAATTTGACACAAGCTGTTTGAAATGCTGTACGTTTTTTGACACAAGTCTATGCTCAAAAATATTTAGACTGAAAAGTGGCAAAATTCAAGGCAGAAATGGTAATTATTAAATATAAGACTTTTTTACGCTGAGTACCAAAACCAAAAAACTGAAAATGTGAAAAAAAGATAAAAATTGCCTCTACATGAATTTGGCAATTCATATAACAGTGCACCCTGGATCAAGCTTAAAAAGCATCAGTATGGATGAATTGACGCCTTTGTGATGATGGATTTTAACAATGCAGCATTTTGGACACAGCGATTGCCACTGCGTCCAAAATGCTGTGTTGTATAGTACCAGCATAGTGGATGGAATTTCTAGAAATCCCATGTCCACTGTGCTTTCACCAACCACACCGTGCTTTCAGCTGTGGCGTGGGTTGCTGGACTTCCGTATCTTGATTTATGTATAGAAATGAAAACCGGGCACTGACCTGTTAGCGACGTTATTCCTATACTCCTGTGGCGGTGGCGGGCTGTGGAATCTCCTGTTGCTCAGGCAGAGTTCAAGACAATCAATCCAAAAAGAAAGATGGCGGCACTCAGCTTTCCAATTTGCAGCTGGTTAATTTAATGCAAAAATTACAGCAGCAGGTACATGATACAGGGAGGTGCTAGGACCGATAGTGACCGATTCGCGGGATGTCCCGCTGACACTGGACCCATAGAAGCGGGATATCCCGCGAAGCACCTCCCTGTATCATGCACCTGCTGCTGTAAGTTTTGCATTAAATTAACCAGCTGCAAATTGGAATGCTTAGTGCCGCCATCTTTCTTTTTGGACTTCCGTATCTTGGCAGCATGTTAGTCAGAAGCAGTCACCATTGGGTGCACACAGAGAGAAGCTGTCCTGCACCCACTGCAGATCATGAGTACAGGGTGGCTGTATTCTCCCTGCATGCACGTGTGGGTTCCCGCAGGTCTGTAGGCACTGCATGCAACATGCAGTGCCTCCGAATCATGTACACACAGCCCAAAAAAGCCTATGACTCCTATTTAAACTGATCCTAAACATATAAACATAACTGTCAGCCATGTAGCCCCATTATGATCCGCAAATGGAGTATGCTGGAACAGATTCCATAGCTACTTAACCAAAATTCTCATCTCTGTTATCTCCATGATTATACTGTTCAATTTAGTATTCCTATCTATAAAGATACCTCGGCTCTTGAAAACCATTCAACTGAAAGGATGATTTTGACTTCTATGACATTAGATTATCATCTAATTTATGTATACAGGAATGTAAATCATTGTTCTGTTACCAAGCATATTACTTTATGCCTTTGAGAATCTTATAATTTTAATTTTTTACCTTAAAAATAAGGTTGAGAGTCAATAATACTAAATAATTGTACCAAGGAATATTCCCGTTAAACTGACTCATAGAAACTCTTAATTTCCTGTTTTTTTATAACAATGAGATATAAATAATTTTCCCTTATTTTTTGCTGTATTATTTTGAACACAATGAGAATAATAGTATGAATTGCAGGGGTCAAATATTATAAAGAATTGAATCACAGATTAAATGTTCAATTTAGAAAGTAAAGAGTTTAAAGTTCAATCCAATCAGCATTCCCCCTATAGTGCTGCATTTACAATCTGTCTAGTATTCATTAATATTCACAACAAATAGATGGAAATAGATGAAAAAATTGGAGAAAAGTTTAAGCAAACAGTAAACCATTGTTTTTGTTTCCAACTAGGAAATATGTTGGATTGGTATTAAAATCACAAAAGCCCTGCTAATTAGCAATTGAAAATAAATAATTAAAGTTATTGCCGAATCTGATAAACAGTTGATAGAACCAGTAATGAAAACAGCACTAAGAGTGAAAATCGAAAATTGCCCTTCCTTTATACATACTGTAAATGTACTGTGCAGAGTATTTTTGTATTTTGGAAGCACAGTAAGGATATGTGCCCATGTTCAGGACATCCTTCATTCCTGGAGAACTGCAGGGGCAGAGCTCTGCAGGAGAATGCAGCATCCATGCCCATGATCAGGATTCTGGGTGATAGCTGCTTGCTATCATGATTGCTATTAAATTTTACCAGATGAATAGTATTGGTTGAAATGGTCAATTTTGATTAGACTTCAGACTGAAAATGAAATTAAAAACAGTTGAGTCCTGCACACAGCGAACAAGTCTGTAAGAACATGTTCACACTGCCAACATATTGGAAACAAAAGCTGAATGCGACTAAAATAACAGTACACTGCAGTAAAAATATTAATATTAAATGCGAGTGCAGTATAAAAATTAAATGTAACAAATACAGGGTACTTAGTCCATCCGTTTTTTTGCGCAAAAAAAGTTATTTCAAGCCACGTCACTAACTACAAAGTGTACCCATCTCTGACGCGGTCCTAACTGTTGTATTAAAAAAAACTGAAAATAGTCAAATCTTTTGAAATTTAAATTTATCAGAAAGGAAGGGTTAACCGAGCTGCTATCTGTAATGATTAAACCTCGGAAGTCTTCAATAGGGATTTATTCTAGGCGTTTTGGAGATTCACTCCTTCCTCAGGAATAAATCACTTAAAGTGATTAATTCTGAGGAAGGAGCGAATCTCTGATATGCGTAGAATGAATCACTATAGAAGACTTCCGATAGCGGTGTGGTTAACCATTCCTTTCCTAAATTCACTGTATCCATGATACTGGGACTGCAGCAGCTATCTGATAAATCAGGTTTATAACAGTGGTTGTGTGTGACACAATCCTACCAGGGAGCAGCACCATATCTAATCATTATAAAACTGTTATATCAGATTGAACGCTATTGCATCCTTGTTCAAACCACTGAAAGTTAAATTTGTTAGGTTAAGCAAATTTTTCAAATTTATTTGATTTGCTGTGATTAAATTTGGTCCAAATCACTAGTACTCCAAATGCCCTGAAAAGATGTGTATAACATCCCAAGGACTGTAACCAATTCCTTTTCATCCCTTTAATGCAAACATAGATTTAGTAATGTCAAAGTGACTTCACCATAGAAACGTCTAGACACTCAATAGTAAATAACAGCCCTTTTAATACCACAGCACATTGACAATTTTTTCATATTTATTTAAAATATAAGCTTTTCCCAAAATAATTCCTCTTAATAAATTGTAATTAGATTGTTCTTTACAGAACACTGACTCAAACTGATAGCGTCACTGTCAGAGGTAACATCATTCTGCTGTAACTGAGATAACAGGTGTGCCAAATCTTTTGTACTGTCCTTATTTTCAGTTGTCTGTCTTTGGTATTTCCACTGACCAGATGAATAAATCACCAATTATCTAAGTAAATATATTTTAAAAGGTGCTATTAACATGAATTTCTCACCAGATGTCAGTAATACTCCATCAAATCCACATAGGCAAAGAAATCAAACCGTAGATGTCCATAAATTTAGTGATGATGTGTAATAATGAGAAATGATACAAAGAAAAACTATTGAACATGCCTACTGAAATGTATTTAATACTTTATATAAAAGCCTTTGTTGATGATGACAGCTTCAAGACGCCTCCTGTATGAAGAAACTAGTCCCATGAAATGTTCAGGTGTGATTTTGGCCCATTCTTCCACACAAACACTCTTCAAGTCCTGAAGATTGTGTGCGCTCCTTCTATGAACTCTGAACTTTAGTTCCTTATATACATTTTCTGATGGATTGGCCAAGTTGTTCTAACAGCTTTATTTTCTTTCTCTGAAATCTATTGAGAGATTCCTTGGCTGTGTGTTTGGGATCATTGTTTTGTTGAAACAACACCCCTGTTTTATCTTCATCATTCTGGTAAATGGCAGCAGATTTTTATAAATAAAGTCTTGTTACATTTGTCCATATACTGAAAAACAGCCTCACTCCATGATTTTCTCACCTCCAAACCTTTCTGCTGATATGGTGTTTTTGGGGTGATAAGCAGTGCCTTTTTGCCTCCAAACATGGTGTGTATGGCATCCAAACAGTTCAATTTTGGTCATGGCTGATGAGACTATATTCTCCCAGTATTTCCTGGCTTGTCTAAAGGTTGTTGAGCAAACTTTAAATGCACTTGAACATGCTTTTTGTTCAGCAATGGAGCCTTCCTTGGTGATCGTGCAACATCTTATGGAGGTTGAGTGCATTACTTATTGTTTTCTTAGAAACCATTGTACCTGCAGATTCTAGGTCTATTGTAGCTCTCAATAGGTAGGTCTTGGCTCCTAAACAACTTTTCTAATAATTCACTCTTCTGTCTGAAATTTTGTATGGCTTTTTTATTGAGAAATTATGTTCTTTCAACTTTTGAATTATGGCACAATCAGTGCTCGCTGGAACCTTCAATGATTTAGAAATGCTTTTGTAACCAATGCCATAAGTATGTTTTGCAGCAATAAGAAGATATTGAGACAGCTCACTGGCATTCATGAGATGTTTGTTGTGTGTCAACTTGCTAATGAGACCATTTATTTATAGGCCAATAGTTGAACCAGTTATTATTACTTTTAACTGCAGTATATGGCTTGATAGCTTTCTCAATACTGATAGATTTGACCTAGCTTTATGACTTTCATTAGATTTTTGTACCTCTCTTACTTCTTGTGTTCAATACTTTTCCCCTGTCATTTCTCATTATTACACATAATTAACTGATATACAGTGCCTTGTGAAAGTGTTTGGCCCCCTTCAACTTTTCAACCATTTGCCATATTTCAGGCTTCAAACATAAAGATAAAAATTCTAATATTTTTGTGAAGAATCGACAACAAGTGCTACACAATTGTGAAGTGGAATGAAATTTATTGGATATTTTAATCTTTAACAAATAAAAAACTGAAAAGTGGGGCGTGCAATATTATTCAGCCCCCTTGAGTTAATACTTTGTAGCGCCACCTTTTGCTGCGATTACAGCTGCAAGGCACTCAGGGTATGTCTGTATCAGTTTTCCACATCGAGAGACTGAAATTCTTGCCCATTCTTCCTTGCAAAACAGCTGGAGCTCAGTGAGGTTGGATGGAGAGCGTTTGTGAACAGCAGTTTTCAGCTCTTTCCACAGATTCTCGATTGGATTCAGGTCTGGACTTTGACTTGGCCATTCTAACTCCTGGATACGTTTATTTTTGAACCATTTCATTGTAGATTTTGCTTTATGTTTGGGACCGTTGTCTTGTTGGAACATAAATCTCCATCCCAGTCTCAGGTCTTTTGCAGACTCCAACAGGTTATCTTCCAGAATGGTCCTGTATTTGGCTCTGTTCATCTTCCCATCAATTTTATTCATCTTCCCTGTCCCTGCTGAAGAAAAGCAGGCCAAAGCCATGATGCTGCCACCACCTTGTTCGACAGTGGGGATGGTGTTTTGAGCGTGATGAGCTGTGTTGCTTTTACGCCAAACATATTGTTTTGCATTGTAGCCACAAAGTTCGGTTTTGGTTTCATCTGACCAGAGCACCTTATTCCACATGTTTGGTGTGTCTCCAGGTGGCTTGTGGCAAACTTCAAATGAGACTTTTTATGGATATCGTGGAGAAATGGCTTTCTGCCACTCTTCCATAAAAGCCAGATTTGTGCAGTGTACAACTCATTGTTGTCCTAGGGACAGACTCTCCCACTCAGCTGTAGATCTCTGCAGTGATCACGGGCCTTTTGGCTGCATCTCTGATCAGCCTTCTCCTTGTTCGATAAGAAAGTTTAGAGGGACGGCCGGGTCTTGGTAGATTTGCAGTGGTCTGATACTCGTTCAATTTCAATATGATCACTTGCACAGAGCTACTTGAGATGTTTAAAACTTGGGAAATCTTTATGTATCCAAATATGGCTTTAAACTTGCCACAACAGTATCTCGGACCTGCCTGGTGTGTTCCTTGGTCTTCATGATACTCTATGAACTTGAAACAGATCCCTGAAACTATCACAGAGCAGGTACACACAGGTGGATTCTATTTATCATTACCAGTCATTTAGGACAACATTGGATCATTCAGAGATCCTCACTGAACTTCTGGAGTAAGTTTGCTGCACTGAAAGCAAAGGGACCGAATAATATTGCACGCCCCACTTTTCATTTTTAATTGTTAAAAAAGTTTCAAATATGCAATAAATTTCGTTCCACTTCTCGATTGTGTCCCACTTGTTGATTCTTCACAAAAAAATTAGAATTTATATTTTTATGTTTGAAGCCTGAAATGTGGCAAAAGGTTAAAAAGTTCAAAGGGGCCAAATACTTTCACAACACACTGTACATGGTTTGATTTCATTGTCTGTGGGAATTGCATGGGTTGTTACTGACATCTGGTGGGAAATTCCTGTCAATAGCACCTTTAGAAATATATCTACTTACAAAATTGGTAATGTGTTCAATACTTATTTCACCAGCTGTATCTAGGAACTCCATTGTGACAGGAAACCCCAGTGTGAAAAACATTGCTATATGCTTTTGTGTTGGAAACAATTACTTTCATCTTTCCTTTTGAAACGTTTAAAGAAGTAGGTTGTCTGAAATCTTCACTAATTCAATACCAGGTTATTTAACAATGAATGTTTTATGGACCTACGCCCTCTAATGGAACAGTGAATAGTAAAGTAGAAAATGTAAAATTTGATAGAACAGCTGCTCCATAAGCATGTCAGAGCACCCATATGCATATATTACCCTATCTTTACTCTCCTTGCCCTCTTCAGTTTACTGAATATTTGACAGACATATCCATCATATTATATTTGTGAATCTGTACTGGAGTAATTGCTGAGTTAGTTCAATGTAGGTAAAGGATTTTTATCGCCTTGCAGAAAAAGTATGACTTTTTTTTACATGGAGTATGTGGTATTGCACATGATTGGAGTTCTACTTGATAACTCATGTCTGCAAAATAAAACTAAGACTAGGTTGCAAGGTAACATATGGTATAAACAAGAAACCACATCTATACCTATAATATAGGCTAATCACCAGGCAAAGTGTAAAATCTGTAGCATGGCCAGCCCCATACCATATTCAGTCAATAATACATAGACCTGAATTACACTGTTATGAAGCACCTTCTATATCTTCATACTTGCTAATCACTTCCTACGTACAAATAATGTTGAATACCTTGCCTATTACATCTTAAAGCAACAAATAAGCATAAAACACCTTGCTGTGCCCCCCAGAAAGACTACCATTCAATCTGCTCTCAGTGATGTGCCAGCTCCCGTTGTTTACTGAAGGGAGCTGGCAATTTGTGTCAGATCGCTCATGATCGACACATCACTCATGAACACCAGTGATACTCACTGAGTAACAAGTATGGCGAATACCATACTATCGATGCGAGTAGCGAATAGTAACGATTACACTCGCTCATCAGTAATTGTGATGTAGTAGGAGTGGTTACTGCTAATGATAGCTATAAGCGAGAGAAAGAGAGAGAGAAGAGAGAGAAGAGAAATAGAAGAGAGAGATCTTAAAGGGTTCTTAGGGAAGTACTAATTTTAATTAATTGTATTTGTAAATTGTAATTACTTATAATAGGCTGTAATAGTGCTAATCTGAAGAATATATCTGAACATCATGTTTGTACATTAATCAGTTGTTATGTTTTTGTTGCCTTGTATATTCTTTGGATGGAAATGTTTTGTGTATTAAAAACCCATCAAGGGCTTCATTTGCTCAATATCTATTGTTTGTGCCTAGGCTCTCCAAGCAGCAAGACAGCTTCTCTTACAACAGCAAACGAGTGGATTGAAGTCTCCAAAGAGCAGTGAAAAACAAAGACCACTGCAGGTACAGTATGTTCTAATGAAGGACATGGTGTAATGTAATGCTTACAATAGTATGACATGACGGGGGATATACTGCTGTATCGTGCGCTGTAGTCTGGTCAATAGATAAAGAGTAAACTTCTGTTGTTTAATTGCACTGTAGAAAATCAGGGAAAATATTGATATGCTACTTACAACATAAATGTAATACTTCACAAACATCTTTTAACATTGCTCTGATTCTGCTGCATGATGTATTTTTGAAAGGAAAGTGTCTATAAAAGTCCTTGAAGGCATAAAAGTTGTACAAAGAAATGAAACATGAGAGTCCTCAAGGCAAATAACTGTATATTGTTTTGACTACAATATTATTTGTGCTTTTCAAAAGTAGTTTCCCCTTGTTTCTAACATTTTATTTTTTTTTAGACATAAAAAGTTCATTTTTCACCTGCAGCAGAGTAGTCATTCGAGTCTACTCAATTGGCTTGTGGCAACATCTTAATTCATAACTTTAGTTTTAAATAATACAGAGTAAGTGAGGATCTGTCTCCCGAAGGATACCATGAAAATGCTGTCAGAAAAGTGTACCTGTTTTCCCCCTCTCAGAAGTGGAGAATACTCATGCACTAGCACAAATTGAACTTTGAATGTTTAATTTATTATCTCTGGAGGATTTTGTATCAGTAGAAATAATGTGAAATCCTAGCAAAAAAACAAAACTACATATGTCATGTCTAGCAGTATGATTTTCCAATGAGTTTCTCTTTTGGCTTATTGCATTTACTATTTATCTACATTTTAATTGATATTACCAATAGCGACAAAAATTACTTCCTCTTTCTTAGTCTACATATTTCACAAACTAGTCACTATTTCTGAGGTGCATGTCAGCAAAAGCTCACTTTCATTACTCTAAGGGTACTGTCACATAGTGCGATGGCCCCGGAGATGTCGACGGCGACGGCCGGGAGCGCGCATGTTTTTGGTGCCCCACCAGTGCCAAAAACACCTCCGGTGACGCACCGCCGATCTGACAGGCGGCATTGCCACCTTCGTGTCTCAAAACCCCAGCGGCGATGCAGTACAATGGGAGCCTATGGCTCCCATCGCCTGTCAGGTCGCCGGTGGCCGTTTACATGGGGCGATGTGGACACATCACCCCAGATTGGCCGCCTGGTTTCATATCACTGATGTGAAACCAGGCGACCACTCAGAGGCACCGACATCGCACCTTTACATTAGGTGATATCGGTGCTGATAGGCCATGCCCTTACGTCGCCTAATACAATGCCAGGTGTGATGGCACCCTAAGGGAGCATGCACACGATCCGGACTAGTAGCGTTTTAGACACAGTATATTGCCGCTTCTAGAAATACCATCCTCATTATGCTTCTCCCGACCGGAGCATGATGTCAGCTGTGGTGCGAGTCGCCAGGCTTCCACATCTCTGCAGCATGTTGATATCATGCTGCGGAGTCAGAAGCGATCACCATCGGGTGAATGCAGGGAGAAGCCGCCTTACTCCAAACACACATTGTGATTACAGAGTGGCTGCAGTCTCTCTGTTTCACCCACAGGTCCGGAGACACGTCTTCCAACACGCAGTGTCTCCTGGTCATGAACAGATACCCTAAGGGGAAGCATTTTGGCAAGTGTCTTGCTCCCCCACCTTCTCCCCCATAAAGGCTCACTATTTACTTTTGTAAAGTGGACAGTAATTCTCTCAGATTGCCCCATACACTCGGCTAGGCTGATGGTGCAGGTATTCAAAAAAGGAGATGGGAGTAGTGCACTAGCCTTTATCATCAGGGGAGAGCAAGTACAAATAAGATGGCCATCTGGGCCTGTCAAAGATTGGCACATTCATTCTAATGTAACATCCTTTGCTTATACTGTGTAAATTTTTACTATAGGTGTCATCAGCATTGTCTTAAACTATGGTTGGGGAACTCCAGACCTCAATGGACGCTAATGGTGCAGATTTTCAGGATTTCCTTAGTATTGTACAAAAACTACTAGAAAAAAGCAGCATCAGAAAACTTACCATCCATGCCAAAAACAGAAACCAAATGCACTTACAGGACGCAGTCAGAGCCCAATTGTGGAGCAAGCCCAGCTGCTGGCTAATGACTCACCTCTACCAGCAATGTGGGAGGCGAGCTGCCATGCATACACTAGGCCTGCATAGAGCACCATTCACACTGATACATATGATGCAGAGTGTCTGAAAGCTACCCAACCGCTCTGCTGCCTGAGCATTGGGTCGCACAGTACGATGCCTCTGCACCACTGGATGAATGGCGCCCCTATGGGCCCAACTGCACCCTGGATGGATAAAAAAGTGCAAAAGTTTTTTATATTATAAATAAAAAACCTTTATAGATGGGATTTTGGTTCATGTGTTGGCCCAAGACATTTAAGCTGGTGACCCACGATCAAGGGATCCCATGCTCACCAGTCCTAACTAAATTGTACAAAAACTACTAGAAAAAAGCAGCATCAGAAAACTTACCATCCATGCCAAAAACAGAAACCAAATGCACTTACAGGACGCAGTCAGAGCCCAATTGTGGAGCAAGCCCAGCTGCTGGCTAATGACTCACCTCTACCAGCAATGTGGGAGGCGAGCTGCCATGCATACACTAGGCCTGCATAGAGCACCATTCACACTGATACATATGATGCAGAGTGTCTGAAAGCTACCCAACCGCTCTGCTGCCTGAGCATTGGGCCGCACAGTACGATGCCTCTGCACCACTGGATGAATGGCGCCCCTATGGGCCCAACTGCACCCTGGATGGATAAAAAAGTGCAAAAGTTTTTTATATGATAAATAAAAAACCTTTATAGATGGGATTTTGGTTCAAGTGTTGGCCCAAGACATTTAAGCTGGTGACCCACGATCAAGGGATCCCATGCTCACCAGTCCTAACTAAATTGTACAAAAACTACTAGAAAAAAGCAGCATCAGAAAACTTACCATCCATGCCAAAAACAGAAACCAAATGCACTTACAGGACGCAGTCAGAGCCCAATTGTGGAGCAAGCCCAGCTGCTGGCTAATGACTCACCTCTACCAGCAATGTGGGAGGCGAGCTGCCATGCATACACTAGGCCTGCATAGAGCACCATTCACACTGATACATATGATGCAGAGTGTCTGAAAGCTACCCAACCGCTCTGCTGCCTGAGCATTGGGCCGCACAGTACGATGCCTCTGCACCACTGGATGAATGGCGCCCCTATGGGCCCAACTGCACCCTGGATGGATAAAAAAGTGCAAAAGTTTTTTATATGATAAATAAAAAACCTTTATAGATGGGATTTTGGTTCATGTGTTGGCCCAAGACATTTAAGCTGGTGACCCACGATCAAGGGATCCCATGCTCACCAGTCCTAACTAAATTGTACAAAAACTACTAGAAAAAAGCAGCATCAGAAAACTTACCATCCATGCCAAAAACAGAAACCAAATGCACTTACAGGACGCAGTCAGAGCCCAATTGTGGAGCTGGGCTTGCTCCACAATTGGGCTCTGACTGCGTCCTGTAAGTGCATTTGGTTTCTGTTTTTGGCATGGATGGTAAGTTTTCTGATGCTGCTTTTTTCTAGTAGTTTTTGTACAATTTAGTTAGGACTGGTGAGCATGGGATCCCTTGATCGTGGGTCACCAGCTTAAATGTCTTGGGCCAACACATGAACCAAAATCCCATCTATAAAGGTTTTTTATTTATCATATAAAAAACTTTTGCACTTTTTTATCCATCCAGGGTGCAGTTGGGCCCATAGGGGCGCCATTCATCCAGTGGTGCAGAGGCATCGTACTGTGCGGCCCAATGCTCAGGCAGCAGAGCGGTTGGGTAGCTTTCAGACACTCTGCATCATATGTATCAGTGTGAATGGTGCTCTATGCAGGCCTAGTGTATGCATGGCAGCTCGCCTCCCACATTGCTGGTAGAGGTGAGTCATTAGCCAGCAGCTGGGCTTGCTCCACAATTGGGCTCTGACTGCGTCCTGTAAGTGCATTTGGTTTCTGTTTTTGGCATGGATGGTAAGTTTTCTGATGCTGCTTTTTTCTAGTAGTTTTTGTACAATTTAGTTAGGACTGGTGAGCATGGATCCCTTGATCGTGGGTCACCAGCTTAAATGTCTTGGGCCAACACATGAACCAAAATCCCATCTATAAAGGTTTTTTATTTATCATATAAAAAACTTTTGCACTTTTTTATCCATCCAGGGTGCAGTTGGGCCCATAGGGGCGCCATTCATCCAGTGGTGCAGAGGCATCGTACTGTGCGGCCCAATGCTCAGGCAGCAGAGCGGTTGGGTAGCTTTCAGACACTCTGCATCATATGTATCAGTGTGAATGGTGCTCTATGCAGGCCTAGTGTATGCATGGCAGCTCGCCTCCCACATTGCTGGTAGAGGTGAGTCATTAGCCAGCAGCTGGGCTTGCTCCACAATTGGGCTCTGACTGCGTCCTGTAAGTGCATTTGGTTTCTGTTTTTGGCATGGATGGTAAGTTTTCTGATGCTGCTTTTTTCTAGTAGTTTTTGTACAATTTAGTTAGGACTGGTGAGCATGGGATCCCTTGATCGTGGGTCACCAGCTTAAATGTCTTGAGCCAACACATGAACCAAAATCCCATCTATAAAGGTTTTTTATTTATCATATAAAAAACTTTTGCACTTTTTTATCCATCCAGGTGCAGTTGGGCCCATAGGGGCGCCATTCATCCAGTGGTGCAGAGGCATCGTACTGTGCGGCCCAATGCTCAGGCAGCAGAGCGGTTGGGTAGCTTTCAGACACTCTGCATCATATGTATCAGTGTGAATGGTGCTCTATGCAGGCCTAGTGTATGCATGGCAGCTCGCCTCCCACATTGCTGGTAGAGGTGAGTCATTAGCCAGCAGCTGGGCTTGCTCCACAATTGGGCTCTGACTGCGTCCTGTAAGTGCATTTGGTTTCTGTTTTTGGCATGGATGGTAAGTTTCCTTAGTATTGCACAGGTGATAAGATAATTACCTCCAGGTAATGATTTCAGTCCCTGCGGAATGCTAAGGAAATCCTGAAAACCTGCATTGTTTGCGGCCCTCAAGGACTAGAGTTCCCCATCACTGTGTTAAAGGATAAGACCATGAGGAGTTTAGAACATAGAACAATAATGGAGTCTTTTGTTAACAACTGTAAGCAAAAAGGCCCCACTATGAAAAAGAAAATTAAAACACCTAAATTATGATTTTTTTTGGGTCACAGCACGTCTGATAAAATACACATTTTACTTTATGTTATTGTAAATTTAGAAATTTAGGAGTTTTTTGTGCTTATTTGGGAACATATAAGGATTTTAGTGAAATTTTTGACAAAAATTGCAATTTTTAACAATGTTAATTGCTTATATCCCTAAATTAGACATGCTGTTTAAAATAATCAATAAATAACATTTCTCATATATCTACTTTATAGCTGCATCATTTTTAAACCATCATTTTATTTTGTTAGGATGTTAGATGGGTTAAAAGTTTAGATTAATAGTTAATTTTTTCAAGAAATTTTCAAAACCAGTTTCTTTAGTCAAATTTAACTGACCTTTCAGGAGGCACCCTAAACGTGATAGCATATTAAAATCTGAACCCCTCAATACTTCAAAACTGCTGTCAGGTAATGTTTTAACCTTTCAGGTGCTGCACATAAATTTATTCAACGTGGAATTAAAAAAAAGAAAAATTTAAATTTTACCTCTAAAATGTTGCATTATCTTCAATTTTTTCACCTTTACATGGGAGAATACAACATTTTTGACAGTAAAACCATAATACTCACTTTCTTACAAGTGCACTGCTATCCTACATGTGGTCAGAAACCTCCGCTTGGGCAACCGGCAGGGGTCAGAAGGCAAGGAGGAGTATTTGAATTTTGGAACACAAATTTGGCTGAAAGAGCACAAGCACCATGTCACATATGCAGGACCCAATTTTGGGAACTACACCCTCAAGGAATTTATCCAGAGGTATATTGAGCATTTTGACCCCACAGGTACTCCACGGAACTTGCTAACATTAGGTCAGTATATTACATTTTTTTTAAATTAAAATGTTGTTTTTTCCCCAGATTTTTCACTTTTTCAAAAAGTAACACCAAAAAGTGGACTCCACAGTTTGTTACCCACTTTCTTATGAGTGCGGTGATAATCCAAATGTAGTCAAAAAGTTCATCTTGGACAAATGTCAGGGCTTGAAGTGGAAGGAGCAATATTTGAATTTTGGAAAGAAACTTAGACTGAGTTAGATTGTGGGCAGCATGCTGCATTGTAGATCCCCTAAGGAACCTAAAAAGAAGAAACCAAGAAACCCCCCAAAAGTGACACCATTTTGGAAACTACAAACCTCCAGGATTTTATGCAGGGTTATTGTGAGCATTGTGAATAGAGAAGAACTATACAGAATTAGGTTGTCATGTTGAAAACCTTCATTTTCAGCTTCTTCGCAGATGATATCATATTATATATGGCGGAACCGTTTAGGGATCTATCTGGTTTCCTACTACAATTAGAGACCTTCGGGGAACTATCAGGGTTTAAATGAAACAAGAATAAATGCGAGATAATGTTTCTCAAAAATGGGGGCAGGACCACCACAGGGGGAGGGTCCGTTCAGGGAACTCTCAGTGGAATTCCAATAACTACTAAAGCAATCAAATATCTAGGCATATACTTGGGGAAAGACATGAGAGACCTTTATAGACTAAATTATGCCCCATTAATTGCCAAAATTGAACAAGAACAGGTCAGATGGAAGGATCTTCCTTTGTCACTAATGGGGAGATGTCATTTAATCAAAATGACTAGATTTTCACAGTTGTTGTACCTGCTTGAGACCATCCCCTTCCTTCTTTGACATACTGACGTTAACCGCATTGCTAGAGCCTTTATGTCATTCCTCTGGAAAGGTAAAAGACCCAGGATCAGGGCCCATGCTCTGATGTACCCAAAAGATGAGGGAGGGCTGGGGATCCTCAACATTCGAGGATATAACCTAGCTTGTATATCAAGGCACATACTTGACTGGTTAAAACACACAAGTAGGTATTCAGACTATCCCCTTGAGTCGGAGTGGAGCAGCCCATGGCATCCAGTGGCTATACTACATTCTACCAGTAAAAATGTGGACCCTTGGGTTAAAGACTCAATGATTTTTAAAGATACCAAGGGGGGCTTGGAAAGCCTTACGATGCAAATTGGGTCTGTCATGGAAAATATCCAGGTACTTAAGTACATTGTTCTTGTACACATTGTTTGAGTGGCCCTCTATGTCATTACCTTCCAGTCTATCCCTATTCTGGTCAATTTCTGGTCTTTTTCATATTTTGACACTTTAATGAGTCGCTTTGAAGCAGACACGTCTGAGGCAGACTAGTATCAGCTCCAGATATGCTAAAAAAAATGAATTCAGGTATGGAGCAGGGGGGAGTGAACTGGGCTTCATTAGCCCATCACCAATCAGGCCAGAGACACATGGTGATTCACAGCCAGCTAACACAAAGGATCATAAAACAGTAGGGGGCAGTGGAATGGAGAGGTACATTAATGATGGAATGCAATATATTTCAGCAAGGAAAATATATTAGATAAGCATACCAGCCTAGTGACCATACAATGTGCTCAGCTCATTCTTCTGGTGACATGCCAAGAAGACATTTTTAATTAGGCTCTCCCTGCCACAGTAATGCCTAATATGTGGTCACTTACTGGGGTTTAGGCACAGGGTTCTCAAAAGGAGAGGGGAATTTAGATTTCAGTTGTATTTCATTTGAGGTGGTAGGAGCCATGTTTCTTTTCCGGACTCTTTGATCCACCAGTAACGTGGGAGCCTCTTATATTCCCAGTGAAAGATGACAGACCTGAGTGTGAGGCTGATTTTATGCAGGATAAGTTAGGGGGTTATTGGTAACATTTTAGGGTACATAACATTTTTGATTACTTTCAATATAAGGCTGGGATCCAATTCTTGTGTTCTTCACTAAGCACTTACATTGGGGTTTCTGAGTAAATTCCCCAACAAAGTGATTCAGGAGAAACCCTCAATGAAATCAATCATTATAGTGAGGTAGACAAAGACACTCTGGATTTTATTTGGAGTCTGTTCTGATGGTATTCATCTTTTTAAATGTGAACAAATTTGTAGTCCTCCACACTTATGTGCTGAAAAGACACCTAAAATGATGAGAACATGCCAAAACAGTGACCAGATAGAATCCGAAGTGGCTCCATCTGCCTTATTAAAGTGGGTTTTTCCACTGGGGGTTTTGTCTGAATCACGGTCTCTGGGATTTACCTGCTTACCCCAACATAAACCCTCACCGGAGCACACAGGAAAAACTGGACCGAGCTTTATTCCATTTTTTGGGAGGCAGAATGAGCAAATATATAACAGTGCTAGAATATTTCTGAAGATATTTTGAAATCATTCTGTGGTGAATAACATTTTTTGATCACTTTTTTATTCAGATTTTTGAGAATGCAGAATGAGCAAAAAAATGCAATTCACTTATTGTGTTATTGAATTGATTTGTGTAGTTGATAAGAGTGATAAAACCAGTGTATTCTTTGGCTCAGTACAGTTACAACAACACCAGACTTGTATAGCGACTCCTACACACTGAAAATTATATTTAATAGAAAATGTATTTATTTTTGCATCATCATATTTTGAGAGCTGTAACTTTTTTTTTTACGAATCAGCCATATACCATAGCTTGTTTTCTGTGTGGCAGTTTGGCATTTTCATTCATACAATTATTTTATACGTGACTTTTTGATCACTTTTTATTCATTTTTTTTGCGTCAATATGATGAAAAGGTTCTTGCAAAAAATACCTGGGCGCTAATGCATAAGATATGGGGTGCTCAGGTAGGCTTCCACACCTTAGCAGAGATAAATACACCAGGCAAATCCAAGTGGTGAAGAAGGGGAATATTTTTTATTCAGTGATGCACACACAAAAAGACGTTTTGATCTTACTCCAGAACTTTGTCTAATATGTATCTGCTTGTAGATTGTTTCAAAGTTCATACAGGCAGGTATATTCCATGGCTGCTGTATGTGTCAGGGCTTGTAGTTCCTGTGATGACCATGCTGTTGCAATCACCATCAATAACAGGGCAATCCCAACAGCGGTGAACACCACAAGAACTACAAGCCCTGACACATACAGCAGCCATGGAATATACCTGCCTATATGAACTTTGAAACAATCTACATTCAGAAGCATATTTGACAAAGGTCTGGAGTAGGACCAAAACGTCTTTTTGTTTCTGTATCACTGAATAAAAAATATTCCCCTTCTTCAACACTTGGGAGTGGCTAGTGTACTTATCTATGATTAAAAAGGGACATTTTGGGCATGTTTGCAATTTATTTTTATGTTGCTCACCGTTTGAATAAATAATATGAAATTTTCGAAGATTTGGACATTATGGATGTGGCGATATCCATTGTATATACTTTTTTGTTTATTTTTGTTTTAACCTTTGTCAGGCTGCATAGTTTTATATTAAATATCTCGACCCCTTATCTCAGAAGGGGGTGGAGATATTTTATTGAAATTTGTCCAATATATTCTGGACCAAAACTGCAAAGATGTCACAACATTTCAGCCCTCTACGGCTTTTCGAAAAAAAAAGTTATTGCAATTTTAAAACGGAATAGTTACAATTGTACCTACTCAGCCTGACGAAGGTTAATGCAAATACTACATTTTTAGTGGCAGACCGGTTGTTTTTTTTTTTTACGTTTTTCCACATTTCACTATTTTCTTACCTTTTTCACTTAGTTCCACTGTTGAATATGAATATTTTATACTTTGATCACTGATCTCATGCAGTGCTGTACTGTCTCAGTGACTGTGCTTGTTAGACCATGTTTATAGCAGGAGCTAGGAGGCCACCATACTCTGGAGTCATCAAATGTCCTCAGGGTACCATGGCTATGATCAACACCTGTGATTATGATCGTGATGGGTTGATCCTGCCACAAGGGGCTTTTAAACCACTTCTATCTGTGGATACCACTGTTAGGATTGACAGCAGAACTTTAGTAGTTAATCAGAACAGAACGGTTAAAAAACTAGTGAGTGTCAGCTGTGTAATCTAAAGCTGGCACCTTCGTGATTTTCACTCATGAGGGGGCGATATCCCAATTTTCCTTAACGACATTTCAAATTGGCAACAAGGAATTAGGCTTCCTAACGAATGCCATTTCAAAAGGGATTGGCAGTCATTATGGGTTAAAGAGCTCAATTGATGAAAAATTAAAAATGCTGTGGTTGTCAGACAATAGTGGCAGCTGTTTTTTTTACTGACTTCAGAATTTTTTAAGCTAATCAATTACGTTAAAAATATCAACATACTCGGAATCTGTTGCAGAATCATGTAAACAGGCCACTTCTACTGCACAATGAACACTGTCCAAATGAAACACAAGAATAATATGGTCATTAATGGGATCTTTTTCAGTTTTTTTTGGTATATTATGGTAAAGGGAATTATATATTTTAGAACTACAGCTTGTTTTGGAAGAACAACATCAAACAAACTAAATCATAATTCATTTTTAATATATATCAACTAAAACGTCAATATTCATATTTCTTATGTAGCCGATGCTGATATTTCTGCAAATAACATGGTATCATAAAAAGGAAATCTATTCCAGATCCACTGGCTCTTACTATCTTTAAAAAATAGGAAATCATAAGATAGAGACTTGGGGTTTAATTTTTAGATGTATTTGCTTTTGATTTCTGGAGTAAAACACTTTGAAAACTCAAAAAATATTTGTGCAATGGAAAGTGCTCATTGTTAGGCCTAATGAATTGGCCCATAGTTTAAAGAATGTTTTATAGAAAAGATATGAGAAAGGCTAGATAAACCCACACACCAATAGATTTGTACAATTTTTTAGTAAACATTCATAAATAAAGTATAATAAAGTAGCTTTCTGAATATGATGCAGATACTTAACATTATAGGAAGGGAAGGTGTAATGAGCAATTGCCCCATAACCATTGATTGCTCTTATCTCAAAAATCCAATGTTTTATTCCACTGCCTAGCTTTTTAAGTTGTCATATCTATATATATGTATTTACTACATAATCGCCTTATCGTTCTGTCTGTCTGTCTGTCTCTCTCCTGATTACGGAAAGTCTGCATGCAACAGGCGCAGTCCAACCGCGAAATGGCGCGGGATTTGAATCACGGCTACCATCTGGAGATCAGCGGTGCTAGCCGCTGATCTCCCAATGTGGCCCCGAGTCATCTCCTGCTGCACAGAGGTCAGCGGCAACACAGCCGGGAGATGACCGGTGTTAGCCAGTCATCTCCCGCCTGCTCGCAGCAGAAGTACCCCGACCAGGCTAGCGTTTTTGCTTAGTGTGGCGCGCAGCAGCTACCAGGCCCCCTGCTGTGAGATCGCTGATCATGTCATGGAGGTCAGCAGTGACACAGCCGGGGATGACCGGCGTCAGCCAGTCATCTCCTGGCTGCTCGCAGCGGAAGTACCCCGACCGGCGCTAGCGATCTCCCTCAGTGTGACAATTTCACCAGTGAACAGTACTGACGCTCCAGAGATCCCTAAAGGTCGCATCATTGTCGGGATCGCTGGAGAGTCGCCAAGTGTGATGGTACCTTTGTGATCGCTGGTAAGGTGCCACAAGTGCAGATATATTGAACGAAGCCCCATCGCTCATTGGGGAAAATCCTATGTATTCTTTTGCATTATTTTTAAATCTTTATAAATAACTACATATATATTCTAGAATACCCAATGCGTTAGAATCGGGCCACCATCTAGTATATGTATATATCTTTAATTCTACCATTGCTTAGTTTATCAGTCACAGATCTCCTGCAAACAAGGTCAACCTTTATGGTTTGATGTTAACCTGTCAGCAAAATATGCAGCACTAACTGTGGAGCATGATATAGTATCACATGAATTAACCCTACATAACTATTATTTACTGTAAAGGATAACTTGCCGGTTAATACTGTTCTGAAATTGCCTGTCTCCTTTACTTACAGCCCCACTGCCTGGAGGAAATGAACATTATTTCTCCAAGCAGTGTTTGGCTACCAGTCATTGGGGAGGCATCAGCACAGGCTCAGTCACCTATCAAAGCAAAAGTAGCATCGGCTTTGAATTACCACCAGTACCGACTGACAGCTGGCTCTAATAAAATCCAGCTGTAAGACAGTGCAGAGTGTGACTGATCATGTGCTAGCACCACCCCAATAGATAAAGTTGAATGCTGCCAGGAGGAATAAAGTATATTTCTACATGGCAGAGGAGCCCAACGTGAGAGAGAGGGACAGGTTCAGAATGCTATTACCTTGCAAATTAACTGCATATCTGCAGATGATAGTATTTTTTTCACCTGCAAGGTTCCTTTTAAGCAGGGGAATGATAGAGTACTCAAGGGGCTTGTTGTGATGTTTTCACTGGAGGATATTTGTAAAAATGCTTAAATTGCCTTATTGAGGGGGTATGTTCTTCTGCCACTTAACTCTCATTTTCATAATCATCAAGTCATCTGGTATAGATTCAAGAGATATTAATTTATTCTAGTAGAAATGAATTAATCTCCAGAATGTGGATTATCATTTGCTCTACATCAATTCAGCAAAATGGCAGCCAGCTTGTCAAAAAACAAAAACTTCCTATGGCCACCTTTTATACTAGCTTTATACTAGTCCTACTTCTTAAATAGACTTTGGCATCTTTCTTAATGCTGCAGCACTGTGGACTACAGTCATGGTTGAAAATGTTGGTATCCTTGAAATTGTTTCATAATATCAAAAATGTCTCACAGAAAATGTTTTCAATTATACATTTTGTTATACACATATTTATTGCATTAGTGTGTATTAGTCTGACCCAAAAAAGGCAAAAAAGGCCAAAAAAGGCAAATTGGATATAATTCCATACAAACCCTAAAGCCTACCTTTAAAAATTGTGGGTAAACATTTTTTGCTTCAAGCATGTGACGCTTGTTCAAACTCATCTGCATCAAGTAAAAGGTGTAGGTAATATAAAGATCATATCTAAAACCAGATAAAAAGGGAAGTTGATTCAATCTTTGCATTGTGTGTCTGAGTGTGCCGCACTTAGCATGGAAAACAGACAGAGGAGAAGAGAACTATCTAAGGACTTGAGCTCTTAAATTGTTGAAAAATAACAATCTTGAGGTTACAAGTTAATTTCCAGAGATTTGATGCTCCTTTGTCCATGGAAGTGGATTCAAGAAGTTTATGATCCATGGCACTGTAGAAAATATCCCTGGACATGCATGGCAATCAACAATTGATGAAAGATTGCAATGCAGCATAATCAAGATGCTTGATTAGCAGCCCAAATCAAGTCACAAAGAAATTGAAGCTGTCTTGCAGGATCAGGTGCATCAGTGTCAGTGCAAACTTTCAATGACATTTTAATGAAATGAAGCGTTATCGCAGGACACCCAAGAGGGCCCCACTGCTGACACAGAGAAATAGAAAAGCTAGACTGCAGTTTTTCAAAATGTATGTGAGTAATCTGAAACCTATCTGGGAAAGCATCTTAATTCAGTACCCAGTGTCAGAAATCCTGATCTGCCTACTAGGTCATGGGTCTTCCCAAAGGACAATGACTCAAAAATAATTCAAGAAGTACCCATAATTGGATGAAAACAAAAGCAAAGCTAGAGAGTTCTTAACTGGACAAGCAAGAGTCTTGATCTTAATCCCATTGAACACCTGTGGAGAGATCCTAAAAATGCTGAAGGGAGAATGCATCCTTCAAATATGATAGACCTGGCTAGTTTGCAAAAGAGAGTGAAGAGTAGTCCAAAATTCCAGTTCAGAGGCGTAAGAAGCTTGTGGTAGGTTATAGGAAGCGATTGATTGCAGTTATTTATTCCAAAGGGTGTGCAACCAAGTATTAAATTGAGGATGCCCATAATTTTGGCCTGCCCATGTCTGGCGTTTTGTGTGAAATTATATCCAATTTGCCTTTCTTTTGTGTTGTTCCAATACACACAAAAGAAATAAACATGTGTATAAGAAAGCATGCAATTGTTGAGAGATATACTTAATTTTCTTGAGCAATTTCAATGGCGTCAACATTTTTTGGCCATGACAGTACATGGAATACAGCAAGCAGCCAGGGTGGCTAGATTGGCGAGTAGTGAGGTGGGTATTGTTTTTGATTTGTAAGATATTGTTTATTTTGCTCTGTGATCTCTGCAGACCCTATAACATTATGGGAGATATTCTACAGTATATGCAGAGAATAAATTTGCCTCAAACTGAATTTCTCAGCAAAACTCTCGTGATCTTAAAAAAGGGGATCTGGGTCATGTGTGGTGGTGCCCCAAGATAGGAGAATTCTGAATCGAGTGGCAGACTTAATCAAAACCTTGACAAGTTTCCCCTTAACTCTAGAGGGGCCCTTGGCAGTCTTAAATATTGGGTTGGACCTTCTTTCCCCAAACTTAGTTCCAGTGATAAGCGCATGTTTTGATAGCGGCCCGTCAGAGCTTGGCAAGACACTGAAGGGTAGCTTCTACCCTCACACAGGAGGAAGTCATTGGTAGGATGAAGTCTCATTATCTACATGAACGTTGTTTGGTTCACTTGATAAAGCAAAAAGAACGAGTCAGTCACCAGTGGAGATTTGGGAGACTTCTGAACTGGCGATAGCTCACACTTAGGATGGTTTTAACATTTTTCCTGGTTGATTCTGGTCTTCTCATAATTAGATTGGTATACAAAAATATTTAATACAAAGCAACTAAAGTTTATTCCTCACCTTCCCCCCCCCCACTATCCATTAATTTACCTCTTGTGTCCAATCCTGGCTGCCCCCTTCCTTCTGTGTGGTCCTTTATTTCCCTCCCCTCCCCTATAATATTCAGTTTGGAATTGATTTACACTGGTGGTGTTAATTTGGGCATGACTGTTATATTGATATAATTGTGTAAAAAGTTATATATGTTGTTAAAAGATTTATTTTAATTAAAAAAATTATTGTTAAAAAAAACAAACATAGCATTCTTCACGCTGGTCTTTATAGGGGGCATGTTGATGTCCTGACTCATTAATAGGTGAATACCCTCCTAATGAATTCTTCATGTCTGACAAGTTACGGGCACCTCTGTACGTCTGACCACAAATCTTACTCCAGTTAGGAAATTAGATGAACTGTGGTATCATGCCCTGATCGAGCACCCATCCAACCCCTGCTTTGCCCACTTTGGTGGAGATAAGCGAAACCAGTGTGAAAGTGCCAAATGTTACTAAATTTGTGTGCAACTCCATATTGCCACCAAAAGTCTGGCATAATCACTTTGATGAAGCAAGGCAAAAGTGTTTTTAAATTAAGTGGTGCCATCCTTCTTCTCATTAAAGATATATACTGTTCAGGCTGTTAAAAAGGAAGTTCTGCAATCCTCAAAATTGTAGACATTTTGTTTTATAATTTGCATGTTCTATTTCAGTAGCCATGAACGCTACATGAGCTTTTCATTGTTACTTGATTTTCTTTGTTCTTTGCTAATAACCTGATAAATCTGCATGTTTTATTTTTATTTTTTAAGCAGAGAGCTAAATATTTTTCACATAAAATAATAAGTTCGGGCTATTATAAAATTATTAAAAAATACATTTTTTAATAAATGTCAATTTGCATATTATTTATTTATTTGTTATGCTTTAGTTTTTCTTTGGTGGTTAAATTTAATTACAGATAAGCAACAAATGCATGCAAATATGGAACGATCCACTGACCATGGTCCTATAGTAAACTATATGTCAGGCTATGATTCATTAAATGGGCATATAATGTAAAAGGCAGAGTAGTAGCCATATGAATATGTGATTAAACAAGACGTACTGCGTCATTTAATGTGTTATTTTTACTCGACATATACTATGGAAAAAAAAATCCTAATGCACTTTTGCATTTATTCTTTTGTCTCTCTCATATATGTAGATTGAACCGCTTTGCCCAGCACTTCATGTCCTCTAAGCCATTTTACAGAATAATGTTGATTATGAATGTTCAGTGATCACATTCCACTTGTGACTTGAGTACCCATTACCACATCACCAATGCAAACTAATCCTGGCACAATAAGTTTCAAGTAAGACATTGTGAATTTTCATCTGCTAATTTTCCTTGAGAACTGTACATTAAGAGGCATTATAGAGACGAAAATAACACTAAAACTAGGGAACTGATTTTCTTCTGACATAGTCCTGGAAAAAGGAACTGTGTATATAAATCTAATTGTAAAATTCCTTAAGTTTACCTGATAATCAAGAGTTTTAAAAGTCCACTAAGTGTTTATACCAGCTCGTCCGTAAAAGTGTTGAAATCACAGTTACAGGTGCGTCTCAATGAATTAGAATATCATCAAAAAGTGAATTTATTTCAGTAATTCAATACATAAAGTGAAATGCATATATTATGTAGAGTCATTACATACAGAGTGATCTATTTCAAGTGGTTTTTTCTGTTAATGTTGATGATTATGGCTAACAGCCAATGAAAATCCAAAGGTCATTATCTCAGACAATTAAAGTGGAAGATGAAGGGTTAAAAACCGTGTTGCTGTATTCCATGAGACATCAATAGGTGAATATAATCTTGATTTATTAGTCAACGGATTTCAAGGCTCCCAGAAACACCCTGAAACACGGCTATATGTTATTGATTTGTCCTGAGGAAGGGGCCAGGGAGCCCTGAAACGTGTTTATTAATAAATCAATATTATATTCACCCTTTGATGCCTCGTGGAATACGGCAGTGCAGTTTTTAACCCTTCATCCTCCTTACTCTATATTCCCCACCCTGAGAACTGCAGCAGCCACGATATGCTTTTATAGTGGTTGTGACTCTCACAACCACACAAGGTGAAGCCTCTGATACCTATTTAGGTAATATTTTATCTCTCAGACCCTTCATCCTCCCTACTTTAATTTTCTGAGATAATGACCTTTGAGTTTTCATTGGCTGTAAGCCATAATCATCAACATTAACATAAATAAACACTTTAAATAGATCATCTGTTTATAATGACTCTATATAATATATGCTTTCAATTTTTGCATTGAATTACTGGAATAAATAAACTTTTGATATTCTAATCTATGGAGATGCACCTGTACGACTAAGAGAATAAAACTAGTATACTATAGATACCTAAAGACATTGTGTTCAGAAAATAAGAAAAAAACAGCCAACTCACCAATGCAATGGGTTATTGTCTGTAGCTCGAGAAACAATGCAATCACCAGCTCAGATGGGGATAAAATTCCAAACTTTTACTAGTAGAGTCAACAAATCATGATAAAATTCAAAGATTAACCGTAAGAGGTGACACCTATGGGGTTTGTATAGCACCTTATCTCCATCTAAGCCTGATACATTGCTATATTGTTATCAATCATGATGTTGTTTATATCAGTTATTTATGTCATAAGTTTTATTTGTTTCTTTTACATTTTCTACTGATTACTATTTATATAAAAGAAATCCAAATTCTTCCAATTTTCCTATCCACTAAAACTAATGTTAAACTTTTACTTCCCGTTTCTTTTTTGTTGTTGTTGCTCTACTACATCTTATAAATATACGGTAACATATCTGTCAATCCTAAATATTGTTAGGTATATATTCTCTTTATGTACATTAAATAGGAGATAATGTATTTTAGATATGTAGAAAAAAAAATCAAAAGCAAATAGGTGATTGTTCTATAGGTAAATAAGCAATGGTCAATAACCAAGCACAGGTGTAATTTTTGTGATTTCGTTATTATACATGCTGATTATTTATGTGTAATATCTGGTTTAACCAGAAAAAACAATATAGGCAACAGACTCTACAAGCTCTGCACTTCTGTAGTCGTGGTTTCTGGGACCTCTACTTTCAGAATTTATATATTAGAAATTAAAGTAGTTTTGTCACAAGCAAAGTACATTTTAATCAATAGATCTTGGTTTTGAGGACTGGGGTGGGGGTGTTGTCAGACTTCAGCCCCGCCGTCCCTGTAGCCTTAGGTGAGGAGTGGGGGGTGAGGCTGCGGGTGACACAGGAAGCTGGTCTCTGGTGCTGGCCGCCCCCTTCTCCAATGCCGCTCCCCCTGGCTGCTGCCGCTTGGTACTCAGGGCTCACACTGTCCAATGGACGGTGCGGACCTGCTATGTACTATTTAAGTTAGATAGAAACACTGCACACTTCTGAATATGAAGTGAACGTTTTTTGCTGTCCCAACAAACAAGCAAATAGCGTCAGGGTGCTTCTCTATGGTGACAATATATTTGTTAGTGAGAAATGTGTTTATATTGTATATTCCTTTGTGACATGTCGACTATATATGTTTTTCACATGGTCACTGAGTATAGATTGCCATTAGGGTAGGGACACAAATATGGATAATAGGTAGTCCATATGGGACCAAAGGCATTTGTACACCACTGTAAAGTACAGGCAATGGAGTAGGCAAATTGCAGGAGGATTCCAAGAGAAGTATGGGTCTTAAAGGTTGCTGGGCAGCACCTGCAAGACGCCTTGATGGGGCATAATTTGGTAATAGTGCTGTACTGGGTGTCACTTTTATGTAGTCAAAATGTCACAAATGGATATATTGTCGCAATAGTGAAGTACCCTGCTGCTCATCTCTAGTTTTTTGGCACAACAATAAATTTTCATGTTGCATTCAAGCGTGTGCAGTTAATCTAATTTGTGACTTAGGAAGCCACTCCCATTGCACTAGCACGTCATAGAAGCATATGCACTCCATTTTCTTCATCATGTACTGTGTAATAGCTGTGTGTGACTGTACAGGGAGATGGTCTGATCATACCACATATCTTGCGCCACAGAGGAGCATACATCAATTATGATAAAGGATTATACAGACATAACAGGGAATTGCAGCTATTGCTTTTTGAGGTAACATATTTCTCTACTGAGGTATCACATTTCTCTGCATAAGCTAACACATTTTCCTTTCTGAGGTGACACATAAATGAGTGGTTTTCCCATGTCTCCAGCACTCTGAGCTAATTATAAATCAAGTTAGTGATGGAGAAGTTCTAGTGATCGCTGAGTTTACATGTCAATGACTTGATGTAAGATAAGCTCACAGGAGACGTGACGTGGCAGAAACACTCGCAAAAAATAATGGTAAAGTACTGTGTATTTGACAAGTGTATACATTAGAAATGAGTGAATAAATTTGAGTGGAATTGAATTCTAGACGTTTTGAAAGAAAATTACCAAAAATCAGTACACCCTGACATTTTGCGCTTGCGCAGATCCCTCCTGTGTGAGAAACGCAGAAATGTCAGCACTCACAGAAGTGATCAGAAGATGTGATAAGGACCAGACAAGTTATAGTGAGAAGTAAAGGGGCAAGAGCTGTGAGGTGAGCATAAGGATTTATTCAATTTTTTACATATTATCCCTGTTAAGTTCTGGGGTCTTGATCTTAATGAAAATTATAAGGGATAAAATATCCTCTCAGATTAGGAATATGATTCCTGGGAAAAGATGTGCGAATAAACAAATTCAGATTTTTCTTGATCCTCTTAACTCTGCAATGCATATTTTACAATTATGCCACCAAAAATCATCTAGCCCCTTGCTGATTTCTTAACATTAAAAAAAAAAACTGAAAATGACACAGGCATGCATGTTTTATAATTTGTATGATTCCAAGTATAGAACACACCAGACTACAAAATGCACACATAATGAAAGCACAATGGAGGAAAAAGCTATTTTAACTACGGTATATATTTACTAACAGAAATAATCAGGTTATTTTAATACAGATACAATACCAAACCTCCCTAAAATGGCAGCCAATCACAATGACAGCCTGCTTAATGTGACTAGCACAGCATATTTATTTTATTATTTAGTTTTTAGTTTGATAGACGTCTGTGTTATTGTTAAACCAGTTTTAGTCAAACCACATT
Organism: Allobates femoralis; assembly: GCA_033576535.1. Lineage (NCBI taxonomy): Eukaryota > Metazoa > Chordata > Amphibia > Anura > Aromobatidae > Allobates > Allobates femoralis. Next base: position 324,883,466 of record JARQOC010000004.1, on the reverse strand, counting down.
GAGAATTGGCTAGGTGTGTAGCTCCATGTGCTGAATATTTGCCTTAGGCTAGGGTCACATTTGGAATAGTAATTGCAGTTACCGCATCCAGATTTGGATGCGGTAACCGCAATTGCCGTCACACACATTTTGCTTGCAAAATGTGTGTGGTAAACCATAGTGCGGTTACTGGATTGCTCCGGATATGTAATCCGGAGCAATGTAGTAACGGTATAGTTTGCTGGCGCAGGGATGAGCAAACTGTAAAATCTGTTAAAAATGATTAAATATTAGTAATAATTGTGGGGCAACATATCTCTAGGGGGTGCCCACCCCCCTAGAGACATGCTGGACACTAAGGCGGCATGTCATATGTTAATTTTCCCTGTACAGTTAGCCGGCTCATGGCAGCTCTGTACAATTTTCTCAATGAAGCTGCCTGCTCCTCTGACAGCTGCGCACCTACTATACGTAGATTACGTATAGTATGTGCGCTGTCCGAGGTACTGTAGGCATTTACAGTAGATCTTGGGCTGCGCAGCAGCAGGGATGAGCAAACTATACAAATAACCGCATTGCTCAGGATTACACATCCTGAGCAATGCGGTTACTGCATTGCAGGGCACAGAATCGCTGCAAAAACTGCAGCCTGCATGATTTTTCACGCAGGCTGCAGTTCCGAAGCCGTAACCGGATTGCTTGTAAAGCAATCCGGTTACCATAATGGGCTCCTATGAGCAGCGTTTGCCTTTTTAAAAGCTCAAAACCGGATCAGGATTCTAAAATAAAAACGCAGGTGTGACCCTAGCCTTAGACATGTGCAGATCTGCCACCTTTTTGCATGGCCTATTCAGGTAGGTACATTTGACCAGAGTAAGGCCTGCTGAGATGTACAAATCAAAATACACTTGTCTGAATCAGTCTTTGAAGAGGACCTTTAACCAATTTTTTCATGTTGACCTGGACACAAAATGTAATAATGAACTGATAATACAGACATGTATACACAACAAAGTACTGGATTACCATTACATTGCACAGCCAGGACTTTGTGATCATATGACATGCGTTCTGACTCTAAATGCACCAGATGATTGCCGAAAAGTTTTAAGCAAATAAATGTGTCCAATAGTCACAAAATGTGATTTACTATAATCACATTTCTACTACCGGGATCACTGTGGACCACTGGAGATAGCTTATTGGCCAATATTACATTGTCTTTGACCAAGTAGATTGTTGTGTTGGATATTTAAAAACAAGGTAATTTCATAAGTACCTATGTGAACTGCCTTCTCCCCACTTGTTTTAAGATTCTTGGAAAAAAGCAATTTTTAGAATTGTCCAGTGTGAACCCTTTAATGCACTTATTGAAATTTGCTGCCATTTACTTGCTCACTCCATTAAGACAAAACAGTTCATCATATTTTGCCTACGGTAGCCTCCCAGGACATTTTTATGCTTTATTACTGAATCATGATATGTTAGAAGGGATATTAATGTGGGATGCCACTTTCATAAAGTTTGCTATGGCCGCTTTCACATGTAATGCAGGGCTGCGTTTTGCTTCATTTGCGTTTCTATACGTTTTTAACACTAAAAACGCATCAAAACGCATGCGTTTTTGGCCCATTGATTTTAATGGAAACACATGCAAAAACGCAAAATGCATGCATTTTTGCAAACACTGACCAAAATGTCACAAGCAATGTTTTGGTCTGCTTTTGCAAAAACGCATGTGTTTTTGAAAATGGACATGCATTTTTTATGCGTTTTTGCATGCGTTTTCATTAAAATCAATGAGGGCAAAAACATGCGTTTTTATGCATTTTTAGCAGAAAAAGCATAGAAATGCAAAGAAGCAAAACGCAGCCCTGCATTAGATGTGAAAGGGGCCTTTCTTCTGTCTTTTGTTTGAGATAAAGATCTTTCCACTTTATACAAGGCTCATTGAACAGTGACTAATCACATGCATATTGGCTTGTAACTTCAGTTAACCTACCTTTTCAGTGTCTAACATAATTTTAAAGGAAACCTGTCACTTGTTTTTAGGGTTCTTAAGAATGCCCACCACCTTCACATTATATGAATTGGGTTCCTGTTACCTCATTACATCACCAGAAGTGCTCCTGCAACCCTCTGATAATGAGTTTTAACCTTGCTCAGGCTGGTCCGGTGGGGTCTCAAGAGTGCGATCAGTGCTGCCCAGCTCCATGAGAACATTGCCTCTAATTGCTTTGAAAGTGGATGACATTGCTATGTCATCCACATAGTTCCAAGCCTGCGCAGGTCTCATTCCACTGCACAGGTGTGCCTCACTGTGTCCTATTGAACAACCAGTGCTTACACTGCATAAGCACAAGATTTGGGCACTGTGTGGCTGATGTAGGAACTAAAGTCTCGTGCCTGCGCAGTGTAATCACTTAAGGCGGCATCACACCTGTAAATATCACGAGTGACATCGTCGAAAAGTGAGCATCAGCGATGTCGCTCGTGATATCGCAAGTGCGTCATGTGTGTGACAGTCGCGATGCAACTGCGATTTATCGCTGGTCGCAGGTTGACAGGTTTACGGTAATGAACATAAACCTGTCAATCTGCAACCAGCGATTAGGCTGGATCACTCCGTCTGACACCGCAATAGCCTATACCGCAACATTGACTGTGGATTGCTTGCTTGGTTGATCCCAGCCCAGCGAGCAATGGCTTCGCCCACATCGCTGCGGCGTCACCGGCAACATGTTGCCATGTGACACCAAGGCAGCGATGTCAGAAGCGAGTCGCGTACCCGTGCATCGCTTCCGACATCGCAGCCTTGGTTGCTGCGTGTGACGCCGCCTTAACTGTTCAATAAAGCATAGTGAGGCACAGAAGCGAGGTCTCCAGTTCTACTGTGCAGCCATAAGACTTGGAAATTGTGTGGATGGCATGATGACATTATCCATTTGCATGCAATTAGAAGAGGTGGCTTTTACATGGAGCTGAGTGGGCCTTTCGCACACTGGAGACATCCATTGAAGCGGACTGCACAATTAACATACAGTGTGGAACAAAAATAAAATGCTTTTTGGCTAGGGTCACATTAACGTTAAAGTGGGCTTGCATTAAAAACATAGGTATTGGCAGCATAAACATGGTGCTACCGCCATGGTAGCCTGCGTTAATGCTGCCAATGTTAACCTATGGAGAGGCGGCCCATAGCGCAGCTCCAATGACGGCATCTGATTGAAATCTTGCTTTATTTCCTAACGCGAGAGAAGACGTTGCTGAAAGCGTCTTTTTTCGTGTTAGGAAATAACGCAAGATTTCACTCAGATACCGGAATTTGAGCCGCGCTACGTCCCACATCTCCATAGGTAAGCATTGGCAGCGCTGACGCCACGTTACCATGGCGGTAATAAGGCATCAGGGCTGCCAAAACCTATGTTTTAGTGGGACCTCCCTGAGCACGCCTCAAAACGTTAATGTGACCTTAGCCTTTCAGAGGTATGCAGGGGCATGTCTGGAAAATAAAGGGGTTACAGGAACATCATTCCATCATCCTAAAGATGGTGGGCAGGGTATAAAACCTAAAAAAACTGGTGAAAGTTTCACTTTTAATAATATAAAATAAAATGGCTAGGTTTTAGCTCTTGAACCCTGATCTCTCCTGGAATTTCCAATTGTGAGCCATCTACTTGTCTCATAGGCGTAACTTTTAGGCCAATACAAAATCTCCATCAGGGTCTCCAACTAACATCTGTCTTTAAATGTCTTTTCATATACAGTAAAGGGACCTTTTGGTCCCATCTAGTCTCCAGACCCCGGATGTGAGTGACCTACTAAAGTTATGCTTGGCTATTGTCTTACATGCCAAAGTTAGTTTTAGCCCTCCCAGCCAACCAAAATTGCCCAAAAATTACTGGAAACTTTTCTAGCAAATGGCCATGTCACTGAGTGCTATAGATAATATTTTATTGTAGAAATGTGTGAGACAAGATGAATATTTAGCAACATATATCCAATCTGAATTGAAATATGTCTTTCTTAGACAAGTATAAAAGAAAAGCATGATGGTGCTTTGCCGTAATGTACCTGAAATAATAAGGAATCATTGACCGACTATTACATTTATTTTGGTGGAGCTGTACATGTTCCTGTAAATCTTGTTACTTTTACCTATTATTGAATATTTTTATTGTGATGGTGTAGATACAAAAGTGAGTAAAAAAAAAAGCCAGGAGCATTTTGAAATGAGAGATCTTTAGTTGTCTCTCGCTTCTTACTATAAAACAGGAATTTTCACAGTAATCTAAAATCTTTCTTGTCTTCTCAAGGTAGAAAGCATTGCTAGAGGCCAAACATTCTTGTACAGGTTATCTATAAGTATAAAAGCATTTGTGAGATCCTTTTAAGGACTAATAATGTTTTAAACACAACTGCTGTGTCGTGTGGGTCCTTTCACTCATTACACAGAAACAAACAATACATTTTGCTGCTGAAAAACTGAAATAGAAATTTATGCCTACAGTTATAACCCATATTTTAAGTCACGTAGGAACATGCAACTTTATACTAGTGGAAATGATAAAAGATCACTGAGCATAAACTCTAGAGGAAATTCTAGTCAACATTTTTTGCTGTTTATGCAGCATGTCCATTTGGCTTGGTAACCTTTCATTTTGGAAATATTGTGCAATCTGTGAGCAGCTTGTTATAGAGAAGGTGAAGGTGAAGCTGAGGTGTCTGGAAAAACATTTAATCTAATTTGTATGTTATTGATTTAAATCTCTGCTCATTCTGGATTTAGCAGTCAAAGGGATAGTTCTAGTCAGTGATCTGTTATACCTGTATAGCTGTGTATATAGACAGCTGTCCATCATTGATTAAGTCTGTGAAATTGACTGCTAACGCTGGCTTCACACTGCGGGTTGGATCCGATCCGAGGCTGTCCGTATAAACCGGACAGCCCCGGACCAGTTTTTGGCCAGATAGAAGCCGGATGGCAGCTCTCTGGTCTGGGAGGATCCGGGAATCGGACTCCTGCGGCTGCACGCCGCAGTTGTTTCAGGACCGCGGCTGGCTCCCTGCCAGCCGTGGTCCTGATTCATCAGTGGCGGCAGCTGCGTGCTTGTGCACACCGGACCGGAGGGCATATTAGCCCTCCGGTTCTGTGTGCTGATCCGATCTGGGGCTGTCAGGTTCACCCTGACAGCCTCAGATCGGATCTGACCCGCAATGTGAAGCCAGCCTAAGCCAGATGATCAGGAAATGTAATGAACAAAATCTAATAAATAATAATAGATATTAATTATAAATGTGTTCATCATCTCCTGTGCTATAAGTATCCACTTGCAAAACCATCTATTTAGCTGACAAAATAGGAAACGCATGCATTGTTAATTTGACAACAAAATTTCAACAGAAAAAAATGGCTAGCATTAACGCTGGCTTACCAAAAATGTCCCTCCAAGTGTGACCCTAGCCTATTCCTCTAATTAGCTATGTTTCTTACCTAACATGCAGGACATTACAGTAGAATAGGGATCCATGGTTACAACCACTCATATATTGACGGTTAGTAAGTTGCTAGTAGTCATAGACTTGTTTATCTAAGCTACTGTAATGGCCTGCATATGAGGTAAGAGTAATAACTAATCAGGAGAAGTATACAACATTTTACATTTCTAATTTGAAGTATATGCTAATATTATTATTATTATTATTATTATTATTATTATTACATAATAGGAAAGTGCCTTGAAGATGAAAATACCCCTTTCAAGTCAAAGTATCATATCCAACTTTCTTCCAAAATTGTGATGACCTGAGTTCGAACCCCTGGTATTGTTACAGCCAGTGTCACTAAAAGTACATGTTAATTTAATGCCTCTTTTACTCATTTTAAAGGAAAAATATTGTAGATCAAAATTATTACAGGGGTATAAAATTTGTAAATTCCAAACTGGAGTTAGATTTCTATATTGTTGTTCCCTTGTTGGACTGCATAGGTAACTACTAGTGATGAGTGAGTAGTTCGGTACTCAGGTTCCAATGAGTGTAATCAAATACTTTTTACTTTGCAGATATTCATCCCAAATAGTGAACATCATGCAAGTCAATGGGGAACTTGGATATTTGTCTGTGGGATTTTTTACTCAAATATTCAAATGAGATCCCCATTGGCTTGCATTATGTTTACTATTCGGGATGAATATCCGAATGGTAAAACGTATTGGGTTACACTTATCCAAACCTGAATACCGAACTACTCACTCATCACTAGTAGGGATGGGCGAATCCTGAAATACTCGGAATCGCTGGACTCTAACGAGTCTGGGTCCGAGACTCTGTACTCGTTGCGAATCCAGCGAGTCCAAGTAGTAAACTGTACTTTTGCAGTGTATCTATACAGATACACTACAAAAGTACCCTAAAAGTTAATCTAAGGGGTTAAAAACAATAAACATTAATACTCACCTCCTGTACTCCTGTACCTTATGTACCGGGACCGGTACCGAAGACCTCTGGCTGTTACAGGACCTCCGAGACCACCGGGAGAAGATGGGGAAAAGGACCTTGCAGTTCAGCCAATCAGCATTCGGCTAGTGGTCACATGGGTTGTGACGCGGCTGCACTGCGGTCACATGACAAACCCATGTGACCGCTAGCCGAATGCTGATTGGCTGAACTGCAAGGTCCTTTTCCCCATCTTCTCCCGGTGGTCTCGGAGGTCCTGTAACAGCCGGAGGTCTTCGGTACCGGTCCCGGTACAGGAGTACAGGAGGTGAGTATTAATGTTTATTGTTTTTAACCCCTTAGATGAACTTTTAGGGTACTTTTGTAGTGTATCTGTATAGATACACTGCAAAAGTACAGGGACTCGCTACCCCCGAGTAATTCCTAAGGAAACTCGGCGAGTAGCGAGTCCCCCGAGTCCACTACTATTCGGGCGAGTCCCGAATAGTAGCAAGTAATTCGCCCATCCCTAATCACTAGTAAATACTTAAAAAGATTATGATAAGAGATAATCTGATTTGACAAAATTCTAATTTGCCGAATCACAAGGATGTTACTAGGAAATGTATTTTGTAGCAAAGCTATTATCTGTGACTTGAATGTTGCCTATTAGGTTCTGTGAACTCCACCAACCCCAGAGCATAATCAGCATAATTAGTGAAAAAAAAATTGTCACCTAACTACTCACTTGGCACCTTCACCACAACTGAATGCCATTTTTACTGAATTTGGGCAAGGAAAATGACAAAAATCCATATTCTGAAGAGTATGGTTGTATGTAAAATTCAAGTAAAAGTAAATTTCACTTAATTAAATTTGTCTATCTATAATTGTAAGTAATGAAAATGTAAATTACAATAGGATGAACATGAATACATTTGGATAATCCTACATTCACACCCCACTACGTATACTAACATGTAATGCTCAGTGCAGCAATGCTTCTAGAGAAGAAATGTTGAAACAGAACATAGTGTTTGTTTCAGGGTCTTAAACTCCAGGCCTCAAGGGCCGCACACAGTACAGGTTTTCAGGATTTCCTTAGAATTTGACAATTGGTCATTTGATTACCAACTGAAAAATGCTATAGAAATCCTGAAAATCTGCACTGTGTGTGGCCCTTGAGGCCTGGAGTTTGAGACCCCTGGTTTATATGGAGCCAATCAGAGGTACAGTAGAATCCCACAAAAGTCTATTGTCAGCTAGCGCTTATTAATAGAGGTTTTACTGATCTAGAACATTCAATTGTGTTGACGAGTTCATCAATTGCTAACAAAATGTCAAGAGCAAACGACACTACTCCGTCCTCAACCTTTTTGAGCTCTCTGCTGCCTTCGACACTGTTGACCACTCCCTCTTACTTCAAATCCTTGAATCTCTTGGCATTACTGACCTCGCCCTCTCCTGGATCTCCTCCTACCTAACGGACAGGACCTTCAGTGTCACCCACTCCCACACCTCCTCCTCGCCCTACCCCCTCTCTGTAGGTGTCCCCCAAGGCTCGGTCCTTGGACCACTACTCTTCTCCATTTACACCCTCGGCCTAGGCAACCTCATCGAGTCACACGGCCTCCAATACCACCTCTACACCGATGACACCCAGCTCTATCTAACTGGTCCTGATATCTCCTCTCTTCTATCCAAAATTCCTCACTGCCTATCCGCCATTGCATCCTGCTTTTCTACCTGCTTCCTCAAACTCAACATGGACAAGACCGAATTCATCGTCTTTCCCCCTAACAACACTCCCCCCCTTACTGACCTATCCATCACCGTCAATGACTGCACACTCTCACCCATCCCCCACACCAAATGTCTCAAGGTAATCCTTGACTCCTCCCTCTCCTTCAAATCCCACATCCAAGCCCTCGCCACCGCCTGCCGACTCCAACTAAAAAACATTGCCTGCATCCGCTCCTTCCTTGATCCCAACACGGCTAAGACACTTGTCCATGCCCTCATCATCTCCCGCCTGGACTACTGACACCTCCTGTTCACCGGCCTCCCTTCCCTCCTCCCTTGCACCTCTCCAGACCATCCTCAATTCTGCTGCCCGAGTCATCCACCTATCTCCCCGCTACTCCCCCGCCTCCCCTCTCCACCGAGCCCTCCACTGGTTCCCCACCCCAGAGATCCCATTTCAAAACCCTAACCCTGACATACAAGGCCATACGCAACCTGTCCCCTCCCTACATCTCCGACCTGGTCTCCTGCTACCTCCCCTTGCGCAACTTGCGCTCCTCCCAAGAACTCCTTCTCTCAACCTCCCGCATCTCCACCTCCCACAACCGCATACAAGACTTCTCTCGTGCTTCTGCCATACTCTGGAACTCCCTCCCCACCACATTAGACACTCCCCTACCCTGGAATCCTTCAAGAAAAACCTGAAGACCCATCTCTTCCTACAAGCCTATAACACACATTGAGACCCAATCCACTGTACCATCTTACCTCTCCCCCTCCTACCATCTCCCTCCCCACCCCCTACACATGTAAAGCGCCATGTAACCTAATGGCGCTATATAAATACTTAATAATAATAATAATAATAATAATAATAAAGTTATAGACAGATTTAGAAGGACCTCAGTAGCAAACAGTGTTTGTATCAATGATAACTTTGCAATCTGTTCTCTGGTCTTAATTTATCTCTGGCTTTGGTGAAGAAATATACTATATGCCCATTGTGAACACTGAAAATAAATAAGACAGATACATATGTTCAATATATAGGTCAAATACAATTGATGTGTAATTAAAATGTTAGTTAAATAGAAGTTGTCACGATTAGCTTAGTCAGGACCTGCAGCTCTCTGGCGCCCCCTTAGCCTGCTGGCCAAATCCGGTACTGCCAGAGGATAAGGAGGGGGCCCAGCTGCTCTACTTTATGTGGTCTATTGCGGCCCGTGATGTGACAGGATGTATATATACCTCCAGTTCCTTCCAGGAACGTATATATACCTCGATCCAGTCACCCTCAGGCCCACAATATCACATAAATACAAAAAACGGTATTCTGCCACCACCGACCTCTTTCAGGTGGATCGGTAACCTGTGCGATAGCGTAAAGAGCGCAGGGAGGTCGTGAGATCTCGTTCATAGGACAAGTAGATCGAGACTAGTAAATTAAAATAGTTTATCTCCGAAATATGGCAGTGACTATATATAAAAGAATTACAAGATATTACATCAGAGACAATATTACATGTATGAATAACAGTTATAAAAAAATAAAAAGGAATAACGTAAGAAAAGGTTCAGACCTAGTCAGGCTTGGTGCTTAGTTTCTTGGAGGAGGCCCTTCTCCTGGATGGGTAGATTCTGTCGACAGTTAGCTGGTGTTGACTGTCAGACCTCGAGAGCAGAATGACCCAAAAATCCTTCTTTGCTTTTATTAAACCAGGGCAATCTGTGACCCCCACCACTTAGAGTGATCCCTCCTCCCTGGGAGGATCCTCGAGTACCACCTCTCTCACTATGCTTCCTAAATCCCCATTTTTCCATATCTGTGGGTGGGGCCGTCTCACAATTATGATTTATAACTCATTTTCCAGGTCAGGTTATTCTGAGAAGTTTGATACCAAATATGACTTGATGGTCTTATTTGGAATGCCAGCAATCTCTTCCCAGGTTCCTGAACGTTGTACAACTGTACAAAATACATCATTGAATGCACAACACGGTAATGAATCTGAAAATATGAATTCTGTGTTTGTGGCATGAACGGGTCGTCTTGAATTCAATATTGAAAACACGGTGGATTTAGACAAAAGATTTTCTTTAGAGAGCCAGCTGGTTTAAACTGGTGTCCAGCTCTACCCCCTTGAAAGTTATTTATTGGGGCGTCGTAAATGGCTTAAGCTGGGGGATGCTGAAATTGTTTCTATGTACACTGCACAGAAACCAACAAAAAGGGAGGGGGAATGAGGGAGTTAGCCTGGACTGACTCTCCAATACCTTAAAAAATCATGAGCAATATTCATTTTCATGACACCTCCCCCTTTTCGATGACGCTATGGAGGAAGAACCTCTCGGTACTCCTCCAAGCGTGTCCCTGTGGGCTCTCCCCGCCGGGATAACCCATCGGCATTGCCATGCTCGCTGCCTTTTCGGTGGTGCACGGTAAAGTCGTACTGCTGGAGCGTGAGGCTCCAGCGTAGCAACCTCCCGTTGGTACCGGACAGGGAGTTCAGCCAGCTCAGGGGGTTGTGGTCAGTCACGACAGTGAAGGGGCGCCCGTACAGGTAGGGCTGCAAGCGTTGCAGGGCCCATACAATGGCCAGACACTCCTTCTCTATCGTGGAATAGGCCACTTCCCTCGGGAGGAGCTTCCGGCTGAGGTACAACACTGTGTGCTCTTGGTTCCTGGAGTCGACCTGGCTGAGCACAGCTCCGAGGCCAAACTCACTAGCATCAGTCTGTACTAGGAATGGCTGCTTGCCGTCAATCGCCCTCAACACAGGGGAATTGCTCAGGGCCGTCTTCAGAGCCTGGAAGGCGACCTCGCAGGCCTCGGTCCAATTGACTGCATGGGGTAGGTTTTTCTTGGTGAGGTCTGTGAGAGGCTTCGCAAGGCTACTATAGTTTGGCACGAAGCGCCTATAGTACCCTGCAGTGCCCAAGAAGGACAGCACCTGCTTTTTGGTCCTGGGGGTGGGCCAGGACACGATAGCGTCCACTTTCCCGGGCTCTGGTTTCAGCGTGCCCCCGCCTACCCGGTGCCCCAGGTAGTGGACCTCATTCATGCCCATCTGGCACTTTCCTGGCTTAATGGTCAAGCCTGCCTGGCGGATGCGCCCGAGCACCTGCCGCAGATGCTTGAGGTGATCCCCCCAGGTGGGACTGAAGACGGCAATGTCATCCAGGTACGCCACCGCGTACCTCTCCAGTCCCAGGAGCAGGGAGTTAACCATTCTCTGGAAAGTGGCCGGGGCATTTTTCATGCCGAATGGCATGACCGTGGATTCGTATAATCCAAAGGGGGTGATAAAGGCGGACCTCTCCCGGGCCTCAGGGCTCAGGGGAATCTGCCAATATCCCCGACTCAGATCCATAATGGAGAGATAGCTTGCACTAGCTAACCGCTCCAGCAACTCCTCAATGCGTGGCATTGGTTGGGCATCGGAGGTCGTGATAGCGTTGAGCCCCCTGTAGTCCACACAGAATCGGGTGGTCCGGTCCTTCTTTGGCACCAGGACTACAGGTGAGGCCCATGCGCTCTTGGACTCGGTAATCACTCTCAACTTCAGCATCTCATCGATCTCCTGGCGCATGACGTGCTGCACCTCGTCGGAGATTCGATAGGCTGTCCGCCGGAGTGGGGCATGATTACCGGTGTCCACCTCATGGACCGCCGCCGCCGTCCTTCCAGGTATGTTGGTGAACATGACTTGGAAGGATTCCAACACCGCTCGCATCTGAGACCGCTGGCTTGTGGATAGCAAGGTGCTTATCTCCACATCCTCAATGGACCCGCTGGCCTTCGCTTGGGCCAACATGTCCAGGAGGGGATCTTCCTCCCCATCCTCGGGCAGGTTGCAGACCGGTAGGACACAGGGCCCACGTTCTTGATGAGCCTTCATCATGTTGACGTGAAAGGCCTTCCGCCTACCCCGCTCGGGGTCGAGGGTGACCACGTAGGTGACTGAGTTGAGCTGTTGGTGAATGACGTAAGGGCCCTCCCAGGCTGCCTGAAGCTTGTCCTTTGGTACGGGGACCAGCACCCACACCATCTGACCCACTCGGTAGGTCCGCTCACGGGCGTTCTGGTCGTACCAATGCTTCTGGTCAGCCTGGGCTTGCGCCATGTTGACATTCACCAACTGCGTCAAGGTCTGCATTTTGTCACGGAAACGCATGACATACTCCACGATGGACACTCCTGGGGTGCTCTGCTCCTCTTCCCAGGATTCTCTTACTAAACCAAGGGGTCCCCGGACTCGTCTGCCATACAGGAGCTCGAAGGGAGAGAACCCTGTCGAGGCCTGTGGGACCTCTCGGTAAGCAAATAGCAGGTGTGGGAGGTAACGTTCCCAGTCGCGTCCCTGGGACTCAACCAGCATTTTCAACATCTGTTTGAGGGTGGCATTGAAGCGTTCGCACAAACCATTTGTTTGCGGATGATATGCGCTTGATACCAGATGCTGCACCTGCATTCTCTTACAGAGGGCCTTCATTATGCCAGACATGAACTGGGTCCCCTGGTCGGTAAGCATCTCCCTGGGAAATCCTACTCGGGAAAAGATGGCCAACAGGGCATCCGCCACCTTATCTGCCCTAATTGAAGACAGAGCTACTGCCTCTGGATACCGGGTAGCAAAGTCTACCACAGTGAGGATGAATCGCTTTCCAGAACTGCTGGGTATGGGCAGTGGTCCCACGATATCCACAGCAATCCGCTGGAAAGGCTCCTCTATCACTGGCAACGAGTTCAGGGGTGCTTTAGGAGCCGGCCCTGCCTTTCCCACTCTTTGGCACGTGATACAGGAGCTGCAGTAGTTTTTCACATCTGTCCCCATTTTGGGCCAATAGAAGTGGTGCGACAACCGGGCCTTGGTTTTGCTAACCCCCAAGTGTCCAGCAAGGGGGATCTCATGGGCAATCCGCAACAACTCATCCCTGAATTGGTAGGGAACGACCAGCTGTCGTTCTCTAGGCCAATCCTGTTGGGGTGTACCGGGCACAGTCTCCCGATACAACCTTCCTTGGTCCCAGAATACCCTCTCCTTATCCGTCTCGGAGGGGGGCTTACTGGCGAGGATCCTTAACGTCTCTAGGCTAGCATCTGTATGCAGAGCTGCCTGAAACTCCTGGCTGGAGGCAGCCAGGAGGGACTTTAAGGCCACATCCTCCTCGGGACTCTCTGGGACCTGCTCTGGGTCCGGAACCGGTTCGGTTATTCCTCTGGCTGAGGAGGGTCCAGAAGGCAGGGGGTTCCTGGCGTTCTGGGCACTCTGACTGCGGGTGACAGCAGCTATGTAGGCCGTCTCCCCGGGGAATAACACCGTCCCGTCAGCCTGTCTGGCTGTGGGTACTACTTCCCCATCATCCCCTGTTACCTTAGGAGCAGTGCTCATCATGGGGCAGCTACCATCAGCCCTGTCACCGTCTGTGGTGACACGGATCAGCTGCAGGGCACTCCCTGCCTTATGGGCCCTGGGACTCTTCCCATCACCCTTAGCACTAACAATGGCTCCTGGTAGGGGATCCTCAGCAATATCACCCCGCAGAGTGACATGGCTGAGTTCTCCTGTACCTCCTGATACATTGTCATCATCATCATCAACATCATTATCATCATCATCAACATCTTCAGTTAAAGCATTGACATTCCCATCATTAGCATTAACCTTATTAACCATATCAGATCGGGGAGGGGAGTCAGGGACATAATAAGCGAACATTTTCCCCAAATCAGTCCCCAGTAAAACATTTGTGGGCAAGTTTTCAGACACCCCCACTTCCTTCACCCCACTCCCCGCACCCCAATCAATAAAAACCCGGGCCATTGGCAGGGGACAGCGGACGCCCCCAATCCCGGTGACAGTCAGAGTCTTTCATGGGATAAACTCTTCGGTGGACACCAGTTCAGGTCGGATGAGGGTTCGTTCGGCCCCAGTGTCCTTGAGGCCCACAGTGACAGTGTCCCCCACAGTGACAGACTGCAAATTTTCACAGGCCCTCCCAACCGACCCACCCACAAAAAAAAACTGATGCCTTCTGCCCTGGAGCCTTGGGTGGTAGATTCTTCCTCTGCTTCTCTGGGCAAGTGGCACTGAGATGACCGGTCTGGTTGCAGGAGTAACACTTGCGGAGATCAGATACCGGCCGAGTGGGGTTGGCAGGGGGGCCAAGGCCTCCAGAAGGTCGGCTGGCAGGGGCAGGGGTGGTGTTGGATGTCTTACCCCCCTTCCAGCTGGTGATGATCGGCTTCCGTTCCTCTGGTCTCCGGTTGGCCTCATACGTGTCTGCGATCTGTGCTGCTTTGTTCGCATCTGGTGGCTCCCGATCCATCACGAACTGTCGCACCTCCGTGGGGCAAAGATGCAGGAACTGGTCTTTCACCATCAGATCCTTTAGCTGGTCCAAGGTGGTCACTTTTAGTCCTTGAATCCACTGCTCAAAGTTGGTTCTGAGCCCATGGACCACATCACTGTAGCTGTCGTGTGGTCCACGCTGGAGGTTCCGGAACTTTCTGCGGTACACCTCAGGAGTCAGCTGGAACCTCTGGATTAGAGCCTCCTTAATGGCTGCATAGTTCCCATCTAGCTCTCGAGGAAGAGCCACGAACGCCGCTAGCGCTTTGTCTCTCAGCGCCGCAATGAGGAACGGGGCATACTGGTCATTCGGCAGCTGGTACTGTAAGCACGCCTTCTCAAAACCCCTCAGAAAAATGTCCAGATCACCGTTGTCATCCAGCACAGGGAAATGCTTGGTATTCGGCTGGAAGGTGGTTGAACGGGTCGATTCAGAGTTCAATGGGGTAGATGACTGCCTTTCCAGCTGGGCCATCCGCAGGTCGTGCTCTCTCTGAGCTTGGGCCTCAGCTCGCCGCTCTGCAGCCTCTCGCTCGGCTCTCTCAGCCTCTCGCCGCTCTGCAGCCTCTCGGTAGTGCTGAATGAGCTGCAGGCGTCCTTGGGAATCCTCAGCGGGATATTGCTGTAAGGCCAGTTGCAGATAGGGGTCCATGCTGACCTGGTCGCTGACGCAGCGTGCGTCTACAGGTGGGACCCCTGCAGGAGCACCTTGTAGGACTTGGCTTACATCCACAGGTTCGGCCTCAGCAGCAACACCGTCCATGCTCTGACTGACCTCTGCAGCCGGACGCTGTACATCAGCACGGACATGGCTTTGGCTGGCCTCTCCATTCACTGGGCTCTGGTGACGGGCTTGCTCTGCTTCAAGTCGTGCCAGCACTGCAGCCATTTGGTCTCTGGTTTTGCCCGTAGGGTCAATGCCGTTGGCCGTACATATTCCCACTAGAACGTCCCTTTTCATCTGGCCGTAACCGAGCTCTCCAACCAAGACCATGGTTTCCAAATCAAAGATAGAATAGAAAAACAAAGAGGGGGGAGGGGTAACTGCTACACACACAGTATTGTCTCAGATCTAATAACCACTGAGTTCGATCTTCAAAACTTTTGCGCAGAGTTTTTAAGAACTGTGCAAGTTTTTAGTGAGAGGAATGATTGCTCAAACCAGATCACTAATGTCCTATGATCCCACCGCTGCCACCAATTGTCACGATTAGCTTAGTCAGGACCTGCAGCTCTCTGGCGCCCCCTTAGCCTGCTGGCCAAATCCGGTACTGCCAGAGGATAAGGAGGGGGCCCAGCTGCTCTACTTTATGTGGTCTATTGCGGCCCGTGATGTGACAGGATGTATATATACCTCCAGTTCCTTCCAGGAACGTATATATACCTCGATCCAGTCACCCTCAGGCCCACAATATCACATAAATACAAAAAACGGTATTCTGCCACCACCGACCTCTTTCAGGTGGATCGGTAACCTGTGCGATAGCGTAAAGAGCGCAGGGAGGTCGTGAGATCTCGTTCATAGGACAAGTAGATCGAGACTAGTAAATTAAAATAGTTTACTCCGAAATATGGCAGTGACTATATATAAAAGAATTACAAGATATTACATCAGAGACAATATTACATGTATGAATAACAGTTATAAAAAAATAAAAAGGAATAACGTAAGAAAAGGTTCAGACCTAGTCAGGCTTGGTGCTTAGTTTCTTGGAGGAGGCCCTTCTCCTGGATGGGTAGATTCTGTCGACAGTTAGCTGGTGTTGACTGTCAGACCTCAAGAGCAGAATGACCCAAAAATCCTTCTTTGCTTTTATTAAACCAGGGCAATCTGTGACCCCCACCACTTAGAGTGATCCCTCCTCCCTGGGAGGATCCTCGAGTACCACCTCTCTCACTATGCTTCCTAAATCCCCATTTTTCCATATCTGTGGGTGGGGCCGTCTCACAATTATGATTTATAACTCATTTTCCAGGTCAGGTTATTCTGAGAAGTTTGATACCAAATATGACTTGATGGTCTTATTTGGAATGCCAGCAATCTCTTCCCAGGTTCCTGAACGTTGTACAACTGTACAAAATACATCATTGAATGCACAACACGGTAATGAATCTGAAAATATGAATTCTGTGTTTGTGGCATGAACGGGTCGTCTTGAATTCAATATTGAAAACACGGTGGATTTAGACAAAAGATTTTCTTTAGAGAGCCAGCTGGTTTAAACTGGTGTCCAGCTCTACCCCCTTGAAAGTTATTTATTGGGGCGTCGTAAATGGCTTAAGCTGGGGGATGCTGAAATTGTTTCTATGTACACTGCACAGAAACCAACAAAAAGGGAGGGGGAATGAGGGAGTTAGCCTGGACTGACTCTCCAATACCTTAAAAAATCATGAGCAATATTCATTTTCATGACAGAAGTCAATAAATTAACAATTTGCTGAACGTAAGTGCAATTTGCTACTGCATCATGGCATGCTAATTACATTGCAGCTGTTTTAAATTAAGAACAGCTGAAAAATATGGATTATGCAAATATCTATTTTATCACAATTGCTAAATTGGAGTCTGTTGCATACTATGCTAAAAGATTAGATTACTTTGAAAAAAAATCTGTCTGTCAGTAAAATTTCAACGTGAACATGTGTTCCTGTTTACTGCATCCTTGATTATCTTGTTTTACATATAGTTTAGTTGATAATTGACTCTTTAAAACATTTGATGATGTGTTATTTAATTTTCAAGTAGGCAATGCTATAATTATTTCCAAACATTACTGAAACACTTACAGCTGGATTTGAGATGCCTGACATCTTTCAGTGTTTTAGGCCATGTACATTCACCACTAGAAAGTAAAATGTGTCATGGAAAATTAACTGTATTATAGGTCTTTTTGATTTGTCAACGATATAGTTATTCAGTCCAAAGAGAATGTGGGTTACTAACGTGACATCTTTGATGTAGGAATGCTCCAACAGGAAGAGATAACATATCTATCCAAATGTATATAGCATTCCATCTGAAACCTTTAGTTGATTGCTTATAATTTGTAGTAATTTGAACCCCTGCTTTCAGTGAGGAGTAAAAATCATTCCTATATATGTTATAGATTACATCACATAGTACCCTATAAATTATATTTGGTTCAGGACATGTCTACTATCCAGCTGTGGGAGCAATAATTATATCATGTTGTTTAGAGATTGATTTTATGTAACCTCGAGTGATCTTACATAGAATGCAATATATTATAGTTGATTAAGTCCATGATTGTTCAAATTGGTCAGATATTGAGAATGAAATTGGTACAGAACATTTAGTCTCTTTAGATACACATATCATATGGTTACCAGTCAGATATTCATTATTCTTCCCAACTGTCTATTTAGAGAATGAATACTCAGCTGTCTCATTTAGTTGAGTTCTACAATTTATTTATGTATTTTCAAAATAAACCCATTTTGTCATCATGGTGTCATATATAGTAGATAATAGTCACTGCAGTTTAAATGTATCGGTGAACTTACCTTCTTACCAAAGTGCATACTAGTACCATCTCTGTCCCTGGCAACTGACATACACATGTCCAACCATCAACATGGTGTGAAATAAAATACTTGGAAAGCTGTAAACCATTGTGTTTTATGACACCTTTCTGCCATGACCAGCATTAACCTTTTAAGCATTTTGTGCTATTTAACCTCTGTGGGATCATACTGGATAGGCTAGCCTTCTTTCTCCAAGCACATCAAGGAGCCTTGTGACATTAAGACCATGTTGTTGGTTCACCGCTTGTCCTTCTTTTGACCACTTTTAGTAGATTATAACCACTGCATAGTGGGAACACTTGAAACCTACCAATATAACCTAATCACCTAGCAATTGCATCACTTAAGCCTCAATAACTTAATTTAGTGTTAAATACATGCCACCCCTTGACAGTCACTATTGCAGTAAGAGAATCAATGTTGTTTGCATTAGGTTTTAATGTTATGGCTGATCGGAATTTCTGAGCTGTAACAACTTACATATTTTCTGTTGATGAAATTGTCAATGGCAGCCTTGTTATTATTTAACTAAACTTTCAGCTGCCTAGCTGCAAAGCATCCCATTTCCATTATTATGACTAGTTCTTCAACTTGTACTGTTTTAAATTGCTAGCAATTAGCATATTTCAACCTTATTTTTAGGTTTAAATTGCAGTGTGAGAGTGTACTCTTCTCTTAGCTAATTAGTGCTATCAAGGAACAGTGGGTTACCTCATTAGTACCATGTGCATTTAATTAAAGAAGAGAAAATCAGAGTTAACCTCATAGTTAATATTTTCACAGAGTGTTACAATGCCAACACCTTCAATTGGAGTCACACCCCTGTGTATCTAATTATGCTCTAGTGCCAAATAAGGTTAGAAGGGTACCACCATGCTGTTAGCAAATAGTTTGAAATGAAAATGTGTTTTTCCAGTAGCTTACATAGCAGTTTGACATGCACAGTCTGTTTGATCGTTCTATCTGTTAAGGTCAACAAGTATTATAGCCATAATATATGAGGCAACATTTCTTACCTGATGTCAAAGTCGATGAGGTCTTCACACCTGATTAAAGACAGATCAAATTAAGAAATAATGTATTAGCGGGAAAGTGGTGACGTTGTTCTGGATGCCCTCTAGTGTCAAACACAATTTTATACACCGGGAGAATGTTCATGTTTCGATTCTTCAATCCACTTTATATTCTAAAATTATCCTTTCTATTTGGAATGCAGATAAACAATGATGTAAGTTAGGTAAGGTACAGGCAAGGTGAGGTACAGGCAATATCATTTTTGCTTTAGATTTACCAATTATAAGAATCTGTCTGCAAAGTTAGACTATATACTTGCCTTACCAAAATATTAATATTTATTTACTTATATAGCAGCATAAATTCCACAGCACTTTACATACATCATCATCACTGTCCCCACTGGGGCTCACAATCTATATTCTCTATAAATTGTTTTGGTGTGTGGAAGGAAACTGAGTACCTGTAGGAAACACATGCAAACACGGGAAGAACATACAAACTCCTTACAGATGTTGTCCTTGGTGGGACTTGAACCAAGGTCCCCAGCGCTGCAAGGCTGCAGTGCCAACCACTGAGCCACCATGCTTACCAACCAAATAAAGATTATTATGAATATAAATATATTAAATAAAATATGGCAATAATTATAAAAACATAGAAGCTACACATGCTTGCACTATAACAGCTAAACACTCAAAATGGAGAAATCAGCTAACATAACTTTATTTCCCGACACCTTGGTTGAACATTTCAACTAAATAAGTAGGAACCTGTTTATTTAAATGTTAAGACATTTTAAAAAGGCAGTATTTCCACGATCTACTGTATATATCGGGTCTAGTAAAAAAAAAAACCTCTAACAAGATGCTTTTTTAGATGAAACCAGAATCAATCACTTGTTTAGTGCATTTGATTTCATATTTGTGGGAAAAAATGTATGTTATACATCTTCAATAGATAGTCTATTAACAATGCATACCGTAATGGTTAGAGGAAGAATAGGCACTTCCCTATTTAGAGAATTTCATACATTCCACCAAACGCTAGAAGGCAAATCTGCAAGATTCACAGTAATTTAACTTAAAAGAAGATAATACAACATAGAAATAAATCACAATTACCTACCTAATATTATATAGGTCCCCATTGCTATCCCAATCCAGTCATGATATGTTGATGCACAGACCCCCAAGGCCCCTGGAATCTGGCACCAAATTTAGATCCTGTAAATGTAAGGTGGGCACCATTGATCAGACCTTTATTGTCCCAGCATATCACAGATGCTTGGTCGGAATATAGCAAGGCTGCATAAAAGTAAAGTCAACTATTTGAATATCAAATTATTCTGAAATCATTTTTCTAGTTTGGCTTATTATCTTTCTGAAAGAGGTCTCTTTAATTAGGCAATACTAATAATATGAAAGGGTGAACTTGCTCTGCAAAAAAGTTTAGATAGCTGGTAAATTCCAGGACCAAGAGTATGACAATTAAACCAGATGGAAGCGGTTACAAAACTATAAAAAATTCAAAAACAACCACTAAGGCTACTTTTACACTGCAGTTTTTGAGGTTCCGTGGCTGTCCATTGTAAAACCGACAGCCATGGATCCGATTTGGCCCCCATGTATCCCTAAGGGCAATGGATCTGATCAGATTTGCCCTTAATGGCATCCGATTTGTGACAGATCTCATTCTGTCCAATTTTTTTTGCTGCACCCAAAATCAGAGACTGTTCCGATTTTGGGCACAGCGGACCAAATTGGACACAATCGGATCCGACACGATCCGTGGCCATTAAAATGGGGGCCTATAGAACACGGGTCCAGGAAAACATCGGATCATTTCCGGGACCCGATTTTAGTGTACTGAGCATGTCCTTTCCTGTCCATGGGTATCCTGCAAAAAGTAGGATCACCACGGACAGGAAAAAATTGCAGTGTGAAAGCAGCCTAAGAAGTTTGTCTTTCACCAATCTAAGGTCACATAGATTTTATGCAAATGTAGGAAATTCAAGACCATAATGACCCTTAACAAGAGTAGTCAACTGTCACAAACAGCCCTTCTTCATGACATGTGTCTTAGATGCAATTATAAAGGGGGACTGCATTTCCCACTCACTCATCCCCTCACCTATCGCAGGAGGCCAACAATGAGCTAATTGAACCACTCAGCCAATCTCCAGGTTCAATTAACAATTTACGTTTCCACCACTCTCTGTTTTACCAGGCCAAAGAGATGCTTCCACTGGGTAATACCCTAGTACACATGCAAAAGCTGCTTTCTCAAGTTTCTTAATGGTGTATTACTTGAACACTGGCTAAAAGATAACATAACCAAGCTATTTTCTCTCCTTGAGATCGTGGATATGTTAGAGCAATGTGGAACAAACTTTTGCATTTTAGATTTAATATACAAAAAGAAGTACCATGCTTAAAAAGATTACCAAAAGTAAAATAAAAAAGGATATACATAAAACAAACAGCCAAACAAAAATGATAAAGAAGCTTTACACAATTGGAGCAGTGGACTTCTTCGTGGAGAAGATGCTACCAAAATGTTTGTGGTGCCAAAGAGAGAATACATGGGGTTCTTCTGGATCTGACCCTGATTTTCAGTCGATAAGATGTTACAAAAGATCTCACCAGACCCCTCACTTGGAAACTCTAAGAAACCAAAGGACTCTGTTACACATTTAATGTTAATGTTCATAAATCCACCATCAGGAGGACATTGAATAACAATGGGAAGGAGAAAACCACTATTCCACAAAAAGAACATTGTTGCACATCTGCAGTTTGCTAAAGATCACCTGGACAAGCAAAAATGGCTACTGGAACAATGTTTAGTGAATAGATAAGACCAACATAGAGCTTTTGGTTTAAATCAGAAATGTTATATTTAAAGACAGAAAAGCATTGCATTGTAGCATAAAAAAACTAATATGACCTGTGAAACACAATGGAAATGGTAGTATAATGGTTTGTGATATTGTGGTTCCTGCATCCAGTATAGGACAGCTTGCACTATTGATTGAACAATCCATTTTGAATTATACCAGCAATGACTAAAGAAAAATGTCACATCTGTCTGTGCACTGAATCTTAAGACAATACAGGTTTTAACATGTAAAGCCCCATGGAATAAATGGCGCAATAATAATAAATAATAATAAATCATGCAGCTAGAAAACAACCCAAAACAAGAAAGTCTACAGAAGAAGGGATAAACTACTGTAGAATAAAGTTAGTTTTGGAATGACCAAGTCAAAGTTTTGTCCATAATCTTATAGAAATATTGTTGAAGAACCTTAAATGAGCTGTTCATGGGAGAAAATCCACTATTATAACACAAATTAAGCTGTTCTACATTGAGGAACAGGTTAAGGTTCCTTTAAAATTATTTGCATAAATACCCAATAACTATTGGTAAGGTTCAGATGCAGGCATTGGTGCACAAGGTGATCACTCCTGGTACTAAAAGCTAAAGAACACATACTTTTGCCAATTATAGATAAGTGGTATTGGATACATTTCCTCATTTATGGTATGACAGTGTAATATTTTTTTACTTAGTTGATATGGTTCTCTTTATCACTTAGGACTTAAGTGAAAATACAGTTTTAGTTCAAAATGTACAATAATCTGGAAATTTATGAGTGGTTCACAAATTTTCCATCGCAAATTTTCAATCACCATTTTGCATATATGTATACATACACTAGCTATCAAAATTAGAGAACTATGTATGATCCTTTGATTTTTTCACACAGAATTTAAACTACATTAATCAACAATTGAAGGTTTTTTGTGTAAGGGTACACCATGCCACTAGAACAGTGTTTTCCAAAATGACCAAAGTTTATCAACATAAAACCTTTATTTTACACAAAACGTGATGATCATAATTAGAGAACAGCAATGAATGTAGCACAGAAAAAGATTAAAACTAAATTTTGTGAAGGTTACAACAGTCACCAATCAGTAGATAGTGTACAGGCCTTTGCTTTGAATGACTTCAGCACATCTGCAGCCACAGGACATTGCTAATCTCTCACACTGCTCTGGTGTGATTTTGGTCCACTCTTCTTCCAGTCTCTTCCATAGTTCTGTGACTGTTGTGGGTTTCTTGGCCAAGGATTTTCCAGAGGTTTTCTACTAGGTTTAGATCAGGACTCTGGGCTGCCATTTCATTGTTTCAACGTTTTCTGTTTCAATTACCTGCTTTACCTATTTTGCTGTGTGACAGGGGTCATTGTCCTGCATGAAAATTGCTGGCTGATTGAGTGCTGAACGTAAGTAAGGAACCACATGTTGTTGAAGAAGGTTCTAATACACACTTGAATTTACTCTGCCATGTAGCTGTATGAGAGGTCCAACCACTGCAGATGAAAACATTCCCCAAACCATGACACTTCCTCCACCACTGACTTCTTTATACACTTTGGGTTCAGTCTTTCCCTAGTTTGTTGATGAACATAAAGTTACCCATCAGACCCAATAAATTAAACTTGCTTTCATTACTAAAATGAACTGTTGACCATTTGTTCTCTGTTCACACAACATGCTCCTTACCAAAGGTGAGTCTAGCCTTTTGATTCTTTCTGGTAATGAGAGGTTTGGTCACTGCAGAGTGGGATTTTAGTTCAAATGCTCTTAAATGTCATGTCACTGTATGACGAGACAGATCCTTACTCTCTTCAGTTCTGAACTGGCGAGCTATTCTAGCTACAGTGTTTAAACGATTACCCATGGAGATTCTCCGCATTATCCTGTCCTGTCTTTCATTTGTCTTTTGAGGATGATCAGCGTTCTTGAGGGATTTGAAAGAGTTTGTGATGTTGTAAAGATTCAATATTCTAGAAATCACAGACTTGGAATGACCAACTTCTGTTGTTATGGCTGACAGGGTAACCTTCATCTGGAAAACCTGCTGTAAGAGGGTTTCAGTCACTTTGGAATGATGCAACATTTTTGCAAAGTGTGTGCAAACTGGAAAATTAGATAGGGGTTGTAAAATAATGAAAGACATTAGCATCAGGTACCATATTAACACGAATAACTTGCGGGTATCTGAAAGTGGTCTCTTTTGTGTTCTATTATGATCAGTGTTCTTTTTCATTTATCTCAAGAACATTTTTATTCTGTGTTTTAGATTATATTCAATTTATGAAATAAGCTTAAAATACTACTATTATACTTATGTTAGGATATTTTCATTAAGAAAATTGTGTGTTGTTCTCTAATTTTGATTGCCAGTTTATATGTCTTATATACACAAACAGTGGATAGAAAAAGTCTATGGTCCCCTGGTAAAATGTCAAGTTTGTGTTATGTAGAAAAATCATATCATGAACTTCAGAACTTTTTCCATCTTCAATGTAAGCCATTATCTTTAAAACTCATATGAAAAATAAGATTTTTTTTTCAGGTATAAAAAGAACCCTGAAGGTACTGTTACACGGCTCAATATCTTTCTCAACATCGTTCAAAATTCATGATTTGAACATTGTTAAACCAATATTGTTAATGAGTCGTTGCGTGTAAATGAACGATTCAACAACGATAATTAGTCAAGTTGAAGTTGACAGGTTTATGAACCTGTTAACTTCAACTCAACTCAACCAACCTGCAACATCGTTCAGTGTGACAGCGCACTGAACGATTTCTCAGCGGCACAGCCTATGCTGAGAGATGGTAACCATGGTACACGTCGGGTTACAAAGCGCCGCGCGGCACTTAGTAACCCGATGTGTACCTTGGATACCAGCATGCTCGCTGGTCCAGATCGCTGGTGAGTCTGCCTGTCTGACAGCTCACCAGCGATCTGAACGATGTTGTTAGCGATCGAGCGTGCATGTGATCGCTAACAACATCGTTCAGGAAATTGAGCCGTGTAACGGTACCTTTACTCTCAGGCAAGTGATGTGGTCCTAGAAAAATGGAGGGGCTCATTCACTATCAGGGACACCATCCGCATTGCCTGCTCACTGGGACACCATCAGGGCATTACTGCACTTACTGGCATATGGGGTCTACTGAGCAGAAACAATGAGGGGGCCCACTTACAGAGAACTGCTGTTTCTCCTGCTCTGTCTGATCTATGTGATCAAAGCAGAGGAGAAGTAGCTAACAGGAGCTGAATATACGAAGGCTGCCAGAATCGTGCAGCTAAAGGACCTTTTGCACTAGGAATTGCACTAGGAATTTTAGGACCTTTCATGGCATGCGACTGATCGTTTAACTGATTACTGGACCAGAAAATGCTTGAGTTATACATCAGATTGTCCTGCAGCTAATCAACTGCTGCAGCCTTTGTTCAGGTTCCAGTGGTTTCCTCTTTTGCTCTGTACTGATCAAGAATTGCAAGATGAGGTTGTATGTGTGTATGTGTGTGAGAGTGAGTGTTGGACTGTGTGAGTTTATATATACATGTAGCAGAGCCAGGTATGTCTATGGGCATATACCAGAGCTGTGTGTTAAATTCACAATACATTTATTACCTCCCTAGTACATTAAAATCAGTACTAATTACCCATCCCCCGTTACACTGCCAGGAAAGTTTAAATTTATAGAAAAACATTTTCCCTATTTTCTGTTGTCTAAATTGGGGTGGATCTTAGGGTAAGGACCCGTGGAAGAAGCGGGGGGTGGCATCCTAATGGGGCCCACTGAGACTCTTTTGGCAGAGAACAACAAAAATCTATAACTGTCCCTGCTTACACTAATACTTTGAATGCTGTCATAAATTCAAAGGGTACATCAACAATCTTTTTGGGTAGGAGTCTATCAGTTAATGATGGAAGCATTTTAATGATTGCAGCTGTGTACTGAATACTATTTAACACAAGTTTAACTGTGATTAGCTATTACTGAACACAACCACATCACCAGTTAAAAGAGAGTGGTCACATGCATGCATTGACAATATTTTAATATTGCAATTTCTATTTTCCTTCTCAAATTTATTTAAATTTTGTATCTCAATGTTTCTTCTTTTTATGATTTTCTACTTGACGAAAAATGTAAACATTTTTAGAAGAAAGTGTAGACCATTCAAACCCTTTTATATACATTGCTCAAAAGAATAAAGGGAACACTAGAACAACACAATGTAACTCCACGTCAATCACACTTCAGTGAAATCAACCTTTCCAGTTATGAAACAACACTGATTGTGAATCAGCTTCTCCTGCTGTTGGGCAAATAGAGCAGACAACAGGTAGAAATGATAGGCTATTAGCAAAACAACCCTTATAAAGGAGTTGTTCTAGAGGTGATGACCACAGAACATTACTCTGTTCTCATCCATTTTTGACTGTTGTTTTGGTCAATTTTGCATTTTATCATTGCTCTCACCCCTAGAGGTAGCATGAGGCGGTGTCTACAACCCACAGAAGTTGCTCAGACAGTGTATCTCATCCAGGATGGAACATCAATGTAAGCTGTGACAAGAAGGTTAACTCTATTTGTCAGTACAGTTTGCAGAGCATGGAGAAGATACCAGTAGATAAGCCAGTATACCACGATAAAAGGAGTGGGCCATAGGAGGGCAACAACCAAGGAGCAGGACTACTAACTCCTCTGTTGTGTGAGGAACAGGAGGAGCAGTGCAAGAGGCCTGTAAAATGACCTCCAGCAGGCCACTAATATCCATGTGTCTGCTCAAACTGAAAAAGACTTCATGGGGGTGGAATGAGGGCCCAAAGTCCAGAAGTAAGTGTTATGCTTACAACCCAACACCATGCAGTGTAATTGGCATTTGCCAGAGAACACCAAGATTGACAGATTCGACTTTAGGTCCATGTGCTTTTCTCGGATGAGAGCAAGTTCACATTCAGTATATGTGTCAGATGGGACAGAGTCTGCTGACACCACCATGGAGAACATTCTACTACCTGCAACAGGCTCCAGCATGACCAGTTTGGTAATGGGTCAGTAATAGTGTGGGAAGGCATTGCCATGTGCTAACCAGAGGTACCCTAACTTCCATTTGGTACCTGGATCAAATCCTCAGACCCATTGTGAGACCATATTCAGGAACAGCGGGCCCTGGGTTCATTCTGGTGCATGACAATGCTAGGCTGTGGCTGAAGTGTGTCACCAGCTCCTGTATGAGGTATTGTATTTATGAACTGGCCTGCCCATACCCCAGACCTAAACCAATCAAGCACGTCTGGGACATCATGTCTCGTTTCATCGACCAACACCACATTGCACCATAGACTGTCCAGGAGTTGATTGATGTTTTAAAGCAGGTCTGGGAGGTGATCCCTCAGGAGAACATCTTCCCTCTCACAGGAGCATGGAGGACACACACTACTGAGCTTCATTCCTTGACTTGAGGCATTTCCACTGAAGTTGATCAGCCTATAATTTAATTTTCCAGTTTGATTTTGAGCATTATTCCAAATCCAGACTTCCATGGGATATTAATTCTGATTTACATTGATAATTTTTATGTTTTATTGTTCGTTACAACGTAGCAAATAAAGACTTGCAACTGGAGTATTCAATTCATTGAGATCTATGGTGTGGTATTTTAGTATTCCCTATATTTTGTTTGAGCAGTATATATATATAATTATTATTATTCTTTATTTATATAGCGTCATTAGGTTCCATGGCGCTTTACATGAGGATAAGGGAGACAAGGACAAATACACTAAATGTAGACAATCAGGACATACAGGTACAGGAGGGGAAGGGACCCTGTCTATAAGGGCTCACAGTATACGAGGGGCAGGTGGGGATACAGTAGGATGGAGAATGTCAGTTATGGGGTGGTCGCCTGGGTCTCATGGCAGGTTGTAGGCTTGACGGAATAGGTGAGTCTTCAGGTGACACTTGAGGGTTCTCAGGGTCGGAGAGTGTCTGACATGTTGGGGCAGGGAGTTGCAGAGTATGGCAGATGCCTGGGAGAAGTCCTGAACGTGGTTGCGTGAAGAGGAGATGAGGGGGGAACAGAGGAGGAGTTCTTGGGAGGACCGGAGGTTGCGTGAGGGAAGGTATCGGGAGACCAGGTCGGAGATGTATGGTGGGAACAGGCTGTGTATGGCTTTGTATGCCATGGTTAATGTTTTGAACTGGGATCTCTTGGAGGCGGGGAGCCAGTGAAGGGCTTGGCAGAGGGGGGAGACAGGGGAGTATCTGGAGGACATATGGATTAGTCGGGCAGCGGAGTTGAGAATAGATTGGAGAGGTGTAAGGGAGTTAGCCAGTAGGCCAGTGAGAAGGAGGTTGCAGTTGTCAAGGCGGGAGATGATAAGAGCATAAATAAGTGTTTTAGCGGTGTCTTGGCTAAGGAAGGAGCGGATCCGTGAGATGTTTCTAAGCTGGAGCCGGAGGGATGTGGTGAGGGCCTCGATGTGGGACTTGAAGGATATATATATATATATATATAAATATATTGTGTGTGTCTGTGTCCTAAGGGACATGAGTATTGCTTTTCACTCATTTCATATATATATGTGTACAAATGAAAATGTATTCTGCGTATATATGTACATGTATATATATATATATATGTATACATATATATACTGTATACAGTATACACTGTAATGCACGAGAGAGAGACTGACTAAACACAAAGACATATTCTAATTTCGTTAATCTTAGTAATACATTACTGTAAATTACTGCAAAATACCGACCTAACAGGATGTTATTTCATCATATTATTCTGAATTGTAAATAATTCATGTTAAGATGTGAGATGTGCCATCTTCTAAATTAGATATACTGTCTGTGTCACAAGATGTTATTTACATGTGAGCTGCTGCTCTTGACAGTGTCATTTTAGCAGCAAGGACTGTATTGTTGAACAAAATCAAATAAATAAACTACGCTCACTGCGGTGACTGAGTGCAACCTGGACATTCACATTTAATTTAAAAAGTCAACCTTTAAAAAAATAAGGTTATACAAATAAGACATGTAATGAGATTGGAAACAGATGTGAGATTTTTTTATTTTGTTATGAAGAACTATTCATAAAAGGTCAGCGCTATCCTATAGCTTACATTATATTTTACATGCCACATTTTTATTTGAATAAAAAAAACCTTGTTTGACTTCCAGAGCTACTATATTATGATTTCAGTCTCTTTCTATAACACTTATTAAATGTGTTTTTCTTCTCCAACTTTATTCCACTAAACAAATTCTAGTGATTTTTTTTAAAATCTGTATGTGGCAGATGTAATAATTTTACCTGCATGTAGAGGAATGTAAATATCTTAAAGTCCAAGAGGCTTGGCAGCCTGGCTCTGCCTGTCCTCCTATGTGCTTGCATGTGTACGAGTATGCCCTGCTAGTCAAAGGTCCCGCACAGCAGGTCAACCGCCTGCTGCCAGATTTGTGCTACACGTTGGGATGACAATACTCCGACAAGCAGTGCATTACATATTTGACATAAAGCTCCCCTTCATCTTCACAAAAATGATTCTGCAACAGAACAGGTTTGCTTTTCGCAAAGATCTACCCCTGCTGGTGCAGAACATCTTTTAAAAAAGGGAAGACGAGTTATGTCATTCACTATTAAATAATCACTGCCTAAATTATTGAAGGAAATAAAGTCCTCCTTAGTGTGGGTTTGGTAGGAAGAAGAAGAAGAGGAACCAGCATGGAGAATTGTTCTATACAAATTATTCATGTACTGTTTGCTTTTGGATTTCCTCCTATATTAGGTCTTCTGTTTACTAAATTAGTCTCCAAGATGTTCACAGCCTTTCAAGAAGACCTGAATAGAATCACTTTTTATTAGTTCGAACCAAGAGTTGTATCAAGTATGAGTCAGGCATCTGGGGTACTATTGGCATCCACTGAACTGAAAAGATGTCAATTAATTTCAATAAAATACTGTCAGAAAGAAGAGTGGCACTCACCGGGATGCAGGCATATGGATAATTTATTCAGTCCATATCTGGGTTACACATGTAGGGAGGGATGTGTAACCCAGATATGGACTGAATAAATTATCCATATGCCTGCAACCCGGTGAGTGCCGCTCTTCTTTCTGACAGTATTGATTACACTTGTGCTTGAGCTGAGCAACACCGATCGGGTGTGTCGCAAACCCACATAATGGAATAATTGCCAGAAGATAGGACCCAGTGCCCGGTATTCTTTCTTCATGTCTGCTAATTTCAATATAACATTGCATTGCAGCAGCAAAGAGACAATTCAAAAATTTACCCAGTAATGCTATGACTTGCTAAATCTGGGCAATCCCTTTGACCCACATCAGCTTATGTGTAGCTGTTTATTATAAGAGATGAGCAAACTTTCCCCAAACATATTCGCCAATTTCAAATTGCACGAACATTGCAGATTTGGCTTGTGATCGTAAACCTGAGCAGTTTACCAAAGAATGCCGACCGCGACTTTGTTCGGGAAAAAAGTTTTAAATTTGAAATGGCTCTGGAAATCTTGTTGACTGGGAACAACACCTATCCACATAATTAGAAGTGTTTTCAGCCATCGAGATTACCGTTTTCTTTCAACCTGTGGAATTTTTTGACTTTTAAAATAATTTTTGAAGCTTCCTGGAGTTTGAAGGTGCTATTGAAACCTGCTGTGTGTGAATTTTGGAAACAGTGCCAGGTGTTGCAGCAGCTGTGAAGTATGGGAACCTTACAATGTCCTTAAAACATCTGTTTAAAAGAGGTTAATATTTTTTTTAAAAACTTGAATATTGTTTTATTATTATTATTATTATTATTATTATTATTATTTTATTTATTTTTTTTTTTTTGAAGAGCAAACTTTTCTTATTGCAGAGGGCCAACAGCATGTGAGGCCATTTTTTTTACACTTATGTAATAGCAATTCATATAAAAATAGCGTATGGCCATTATGTGCTTCACATACATGTCCTATAGGTCTATTCACACTCATGAAACACCATACTATGGATATTGCTTTTTGAGAATGTGCAATCACTTTATTTTATTTCATTCCATATATTTAGAATACAGATTTTTGGCATGTGCACAAGTGTGCTATACGTATCATTAATATTGAAATTGCTCTTGCATTGCTGTCCATTAGCTTTATTAAACATTCCAGATAAATAAGTGAGCTGAATAAACTTCTCTGTTTTCCTTATTTCTCCTCCCAATATGTCAGGTTTCAATAATCACTCCACCTAACCGCAAGCTCAAGTGTTACCTGTGGCATGGGGAATGGGATTATTAATGAAAGCCAGTTGCTTTCTGCAGCCCACCCCATGGAGGAGTTAATGAGGAGCTAGGCAACAAGATTGTGCAAACAATAATATCCTGTAAGCAATTGTGTCCTGGCCCTGGAAGAAGCGGATGCCTAGGCAAAGCAACGAGGCATCACAGTGGAGCCAGACACCATGTTGGCAGTCAGTATAAGGCTGGGGTTACACATAGAAGTCCGTTTTTGGAAGTCATTTTCATCACCAATCCGTTTTTTATAGGGTGCTTTTTGTGTCTCCTGCACTGCTGTACGTTTTTGGACTTAGTAATTTTTTTCAGAAAAAACGCATGCGCGCAAACGCATACGCAAACGCATGTGCATGCGTTTGCGCATGCGTTTCCCATAGGGCCCCATGTTAAAAAAAACGCATAAAAACGCATGCGTTTTTTAACTGATGCCAAAAACGCTGTTTACTGCGTTTTTGGCTCAAAAACGGACAGGGCAATGTTTTGAGCTCCAGAGAAAAACGCACAGGGTGTTTATTACACCCAATGCGTTTTTCTGTCAGTTTTTGGACTTAGAAAAAAAAAATGACAAAACTGAAGCCAAAAACTGACTGAGGGCTTATGTGTAACCCCAGCCTAACTCAGCTACATTTGTGCTACACTTTACTACCATGTGCCTGCAGTACTCGGCCAGTGATGGATCCACTGCAAGATATGCCAGCTCTGAAGGATGTCTTCTTCCTCACCACCACCGAGGCAGAGCGTGCTTCTGCACCAGAATGTGAGCAGCCCACACAGGACACATATATCACTTGGAGCTCCCCTGTGCTATCCTCAGTGGGACTCATATGCAGCGGTATTAGAATCCAGTACTGGGCTTGCATGCCAGAGTAGTTCCTGGGGAGCTCACAATCAGGAGGTGAGCTGTTCCCCATGCAAGTCAGGAGCAGCATATTTCACAATCAGGAGAATCTTGCAGCATGGCTGGCATTACTATACCTTCAGCCAATGCAGCAGATGCTGGATTGGCAAATCCAGGATCAGGAGTACGATGAGGACATGGAGGATGTGTACGAGGAAGATGATAAGGTAGTAAACGCAGATGTCCTTGTTTTCCAGCCTTGTGTAGCACACATTCCAGAGGCCTTTTACTGAGAGAATGCAATGTGGGGGTCCCTACCCCCTCCAAGCAACTATCCGATATGGCATGAACTAATATGGCCTGTCTATTTTCTTGAGGAGATTCAGCTCATAGATGCCATCACACAAGAGTGGTTGCATGAGTCTAAGGCCAATGACTTTGATTACCAATGTATCGAAGGTATGGTTGTGACATTCATCTAGCCAAGGGGGTTTGGTTTCATAGCCAAAGAAGGGTCTGGTCATCAGTGCTACATCAACTGGTCCACCCTGCTGTGTGAGCATCTCTCAAAAGACTGCACCATCTATGTTGGGGATGAGGTCACCTTCTTGAAGGGGATAGGCAGCAAGAGATGGCTCGTGGTTGGCATAAGTCAGGTTGCCACCACTGCTGAATTTGAAAACAGGCAGCAGGAGGCAGACCTGGAGAGAATGTTGTGTAGGATAGGAGCCAGGCCTCTCTTGTTTAGCCAGCCAGCTGAACCCAAACCCACAGGAGCCATCGATCCTGAAGGGCCTGTTGGTGTTGCACAAGTTGCCTCCGTCTCTACTAGAGTGGGTGTCATCCCCTAATTCTTCCCGTGGTGGCAATGATGTGGTGTGCTGGGGGGTCAGTTGTTGGTGAAGTATGCCCCTTGAATAGTAGCCCCTGTGCCTTCGTGCAGTGGAATACAATGCGGAACGGCGACCTCTATCCTGGGCAGCACTGAGAAAGCTGTGTGAGAGTTTTTACTCTAATTAAAGTGGACTTTCCTAAAAAGACATGTTGGGTCACTGACCTGTTTCCTAGTTGGCATTTTGTCTGGAGGACTTTTTTATAGTTGTTTTTGAGTTCTTCGAAAACCAAGGCCTGTTTTTTTGTTAATTTTATTTTTTCCTTCCCAAGTTTAGTGCCAGTTGTGCTTCCCCCTGCTGGCTTAGTGGGACTGCAGCCTTTGTGCCTTACAACAACAAGATTGGGTCACGTTCACAGAAAGCATCTCCTATAAGCTGTGAAAGCATACACTCAGGCATGCGTTAGATTGCGAAAAGTGGTGCCATCACAAACATTACTGCAGTTCAGATTTGAGGGGCACACAGGGGCTATCCCACAACTTTGAACCGCACTGCACTCCCTAATGTCACCGCTTCTCACAAACACTGTCTCACGATACCATCGAGACATACAGTATCCTTTGCATCTCGAGCAATATTGCTGTTCTCATTAGGCAGCTAGTGTTACAAGTGCTGACATCACTGAGGTTATCTCAGGTCATAGAGCGGGATTCCCTGCTATGTAACCTGAAACAACCTCAGAAAAGTCATGAGGATGTCGTAGGTTCATGAGCAGGCCCAGAAGCATGCTGACAGCGGTGCTGAGGCTTGGTGTCTTTTTGTTTGGTAAACGGCTCTCTAGGCCTCTTTATGCTACATGGTCAGGTGCTAATACTATATCTGCACTGAGTATAGCAACATCCCTGAGGAGCATTGGTGTGCATCTTTATTCTATGCTGCATAATTTGGTGAGCATTATGTGAGATCTGTAAGAATATTTTGTTTAGTTTCTGCTGCAACCATTGAAAATATTTATCTGTTAATCACTGGGTTTATGTGGCGGGAATCCTGTTATTTGCGTATTTTGAGGTAAACGTATGATGGCTATTATACGCTTTAAAGGGAACCAACCACCTCAGATCACCCTAATACACAGTTAGTACATGTCCCTGCACCCTAAGGATACCTTTCCAGCACTGTTTTTGTGTAAAATCTTGCATTAGTATAACTGATATAAAGAGTTTATAAACTTACTAGCCTGGTGACTTCTGGGCGTATCCCTCCTTCTGTTATACTTCAGGGCTGTGCATTCATTGCATGTCTGTGCTCCCCCTCCCTCTGTGCAGAGGAGATAACAATCACGCCCATCAGGGCAGGGCAGCAGGCACGGAGGGAGGGGGAGCACAGACATGCAATGCACAGCCCTGAAGTATAACAGAAGGAGGGATACGCCCAGAAGTCTTCAGGCTAGTAAGTTTATAAACTCTTTATATCAGTTATACTAATGCAAGATTTTACACAAAAACAGTGCTGGAAAGGTATCCTTAGGGTGCAGGGACATGTACTAACTGTGTATTAGGGTGATCTGAGGTGGTTGGTTCCCTTTAACCTCTGAAGGATAGGGTAATTTTTTGTTTTTGTGCTTTTGTTTGTTCTTCCCCTTATGCTAAGAGCCATAACTCTCTTATTTTTCTGTCGATATAGCCATGTAAGGGCTTGTTTTTTGTTGGATGAGTTGTACTTTTGAATGACTCAATTAATTTTATTATATGATGTAACGATAAGCAGGAAAAAAATTTCAACTGTGGCAAAATAGAAAAAAAAGTTAAATTCTGCAATAGTTTTTTTTGTATTAATCAGAGCACTCATGTAATCATAAAACTAACATGGCAAGTCAGCACGATTATGAAGTATCAAAACATGTATAGCTTTTTTTTATTTAGGTAGTGAAAAAAATTAAATAAAAAAAAAAAAATATTGATTATGTCGTGATTTTCCAATAGCCATATCGTTTTAAATTTGTGGATCTGTGTCTGAGTAAGAGCTTATTTTTTGCAGCCTAGCTGTTTTGTTTTGATATTATGTTGTGGTATACAGTATATGATGCTTTAATTGCCTGTTACAGTGGAGAAAAAACTGCAATTCTGGCATTTCAACATTTTTTTCTCATTGTGCTGTTTTGCAATCAAATTAATTTATTTTATATTTTGATAGATTTAATATTTATGAGCTCAGCAATACCAAATATGTGTATTATTTATTTATTTATTTTTTAAGAGCTTTATTGTTAATGAGGCAAAAGGGGGGTGATTTGACCTTTTTTTTTTACTTTTTACTGTTTTTACTAGTCTCCTTAGTGGACTTGAAGTTGTGATAGTCCGATCACTTGTGCCTTACAGAGTACGGGCCTTTTCACATCTGCGTTTGTGCTGCGTTTAGAACGCATTGCATTTTCATTGTGTTTTTACCGCAAAATGCAATGAAACGCATGTCTTAAAGCACCCATTGATTTCAATGGAAAACGCATTGAAAATGCAATTAAAAACGCATGTCATTTTCTGAAAACGCAGAACGTATGCATTTTTGCAAACGCAGCCCAAAACGTGTCCATTTTTAACTTGCATTTTCAATGCATTTTCCATTTAAAACAATGGGTGCATTAACGCATGTGTTTCCTTGCGTTTCTATGCATTTATGTAGTGCAAAAACACATAGAAATGCAAACACAACCCCCCATAGGCCCTTTTGACATAAGCGGTAATCGTTGATCGCGGCAGTTGCCGTGAAAAGAACGCAACTGCCGCGATTATCGCATAACGGCTGCACTTGCGGTTCACTTGCGGCAAGCCCCATGCAATGTCTATGGGGCTTGCGGCAGGTGCGGCAAGTGCGGTACAGTTGCGGTTTTGGCATTTGCAGCAGATGCGGCCGCGTAAAACCCGCGGTCAGCCGCGGTTTTCTCACGGCCACATCTGCCGCAACCGCCAGTGCGGCCGTTATGCGATAATCGCGGCAGTTGCGTTTTTTTCACCGCAACTGCCACGATCAGCGATTACCGCTGATGTAAAAGCAGCCTTAGATGTGAACTGGGCCTACTTCTTTGTGCAGCTTAAATCATCATATCCTATGAACACTGGCTGGGACAGACACAGTGGTCATCAGCTGACCCCTAGCTGTCATGACAATCTATCGGTGCAACGTAATCACATTACTGATAAGAGGGAGGAATGGCATGCTTCCCACCAGCACATGTTAAATCCCACTGTCAGAGTGTGTTAAATCCCTCAGCACTTAGAGGGACATGTTAGCTGATCAGATCACCCGACATGTCCAGGGAAATATGCAAGCTCAATGTGCGAGCCAGCATCAAAAGCAGAAAGATAACCTTTGACGGACATAGTATCTAGTCAGCCATTAAGTGGTACATTTACCCATATTTTGAATCATAGTGAAAAATATGAGTATGGTAATTTGGAGAGAGCAATTAAAAAATGTATTAAATTTGAAATGTTCATTGTAACTATTTCTGTGTCTGGAGAAATTCTAAGACAACTGAATATTTTTCGTATCGTGTGCACATTTCAGTGTAATTATGATTTGGCCATGTTTCAATGCTCAGTTTGGGTATTGTTAAATGATACGGATTTTCATTGCTTACTTAGAGACATAACACCATCATAGATGAAATTATTTTCAGCAGTAATTAGCTGCATCTAATTTATATTTATTACTGGAAATGATGGCAAATTAATTTTTAATTAGTTAATATGTGGTTTGCACGATGCAGTCAGTGTAATTTGCAGGGGGTATTGAGTGTACTACATTAGCTGGGAAAGTGATTTTTTTTACATGGATGCCATCAAATACTGATTGTGACTCATCAAATAGTCTGGAATTAGTTGCATTTCTCCAGTAGAGTAGAAATGTACAGTTTTACAGCTCATCACATGGTAATGCTGTATCTTGTCTGACATAAATAAATTAACGAAGTGGGATTATTTGTCATATTGTAAATTAGAGACCACTCTTTTGTTAAGACTAAAAATAATAGTTACTCAGGTTTATTTCCTTATGACAGTCACACATGGTTCACCATACAGTCCCCTCTTAATTCACAAGTACCTTTCCTTTCAAAGCATTATCTACAGTGTAGCTTCACTAATTGCAATGTCACAGATAATACTTGTTGCCTATTGAATAGTTATATATAATTGGGCTTTTTTTTCTCTTGGAAAACTAGATGAAATGTAACTAGATGCATATTCAAATGTAGTTGTTGGATGCTAAACTAGGTTTATATCATAATACAATTCTGCGCTCTACAACTGTTTGCGTTGCATGACTTTTCAAATTCAGTATAGTGCTGCTGAATATGTTGGCACTATATAAATAAAGATTATTATTATTATTATATAAAACATAATAAATGGGCTGGACAGAATTGTTGGCATCCTAAACTTAATGTTTCGCTGCACACCCTTTTGGAATAAATAACTGCAACCATCAACAAGTTTCTTACACCTCTTAACTGGAATTTTGGACCACTCTCCTATTGCAAACTCTAATATTTGAAGGGTTCCTTTGCCCAACTGCAGTAATAAGAACTCTCCACAAGTGCTAAATGGAATTTACATTCAGACTGCCAGATTTCTGACACTGGGCAGTACACTGCAATCAAAAATCCTTTGGTAAACTTCCAATTTAATGATGCTTTTCACAAATGCATGGTGCCAGACGGAGCAAGACATCCTAAAAACACTTAAACGTATACCATATTTGATATATTTGCGAAACTATAGAATGATGTGCTTTACTGAAAAGCTCTATCTTGGTCTCATCTGTCTGCAAGATGCCTTCCCAGAAGAATTTTTGCTTAATCACCTATATTTTGGAATAATGCAGTCTAGCTTTTCTATATCTCTATCAGCAGTGAGGTCCTCCAGACTCTCCTGCTATAGTGTTTCATTTCATTCAAATGTCAACAGATAGTTCATGGTGACACTTTTGCACAATGAGCCATTCAGACTATCATGCATTGCATCCTTTCATCAGTTTTCCTGTGCAATCTCTGTCCAGGGAGATTAGCTACACTGCCATGGGTTGAAAGTTTCTTGATTATGTTGCACACCATGGACAATGGAACATCAAGATCTCTGGATATGGATACTAACCTTGAGATTGTTGATATTTTAGAACAATTTTAATTGTCAAGTTCTCTTCTCTTTCTGATCTCCATTTTAGTGTGGCCCAGACACACGATTCAAAGATTGAGTCAATTTATCTCCTTTTTATCTTAAATCACATTTCCCGCACCTGTTACTTACCACAGATGTTAGAAGGAGCATCGCATGGTTAAAACAAACTGTTTACCCATAATTTTGTAAACTTGCCAGCAATTTTGTCCAACCCGTCTTTGGGGGTTTATTCAAAATAATTTCCAATTTGCCCTTTTTATGTTTTTTTCTCTTGTTGTTCAAATATATACAAAGGAAATAAACTTGTGTCTGACCAAACATGTGTAATTGTAGTAATTTTCTTAGAGAAATACTTTATTTTGGGGAAAAATTTTAAGTCTGCCCACACTTTCAGCCATGAGACTTGTGACTTTGCAGCTTTAGGCTAGGGTCATACCTGCCGTTCTATTTGCAGATTCTGATCCGGTTTTGAGCATTAAAGATTTTCTTTCCAAATTTAAATGAGTGTGTGCACACTGGACATTTTTGATCCTGTCTTCGTGCTGTGTTTTTGCACAAAAAACGGATCAATTTTTTTTAGGCCAGCCAAGTCTATGAGACCTCTGATATGCTGTGCCAATGGCTGATTTTTTCCTGGTCTGGTTTTGCTGCAAAAACCTGATCAGGAAAAGAAGTAGCATGTCAATTAATTGATCTGAATTAGCTTCAAAAACGCAGCAATACTCACCCTCCCCGGTGATCCCACGACGAGCTCCGTTGATTTCCTCCTCCCGAGCACAGGCAGCAGGACCTATGGGTATCATCCAATCAGAGCCAAATCATGCGCCCTATGTGACTCAGGCTGTCATATGGTGCACAGAATCTTGCAGTACCAAACCTGGAAGTAAGAAATTACAGGTCTACCTGAGGGTGAGAATGTGTCTGTGTGTGTCTGTCTGTCTTTGTGTCCCATTATTTGTGCTTCATTTGTATGTGTACAAACAAACGTACAAAGGTGATCCATTTGTGCTGCTTTATTTTAAAAAAAAACTGAAAAGGTTTTCATGAATTTTCCTGAGCACAAACAGATAACTTTTTTTATGTGTGCACATAGCCTAAAATTTCTTTTAATACTTTTAAATCAAATGATTTTCTCAGTTCTGCAGTTACCTGGACAGTAAAAGTGTTCCAAAGTAACATGCACTGGTGTCTTAGGGTGCCGTTACACACAGCAATGTTCCAGCAATCCCAACAACGACTAGGATCGCTGGAACATCGCTGTGTGGTCGTTGTCAAACAGGCAGGAAGCCGACCTCCACATCACTGCGTAAGTGGGAGGACACTGGTAACCATGATAAACAGCGGGTATCTAGGCAGAGCGCGCTGTTTAGTTACCCGGTGTTTATCATGGTTACCAGCGTCCTCCCGCTTAGCGCAGCCTGTAGGTGGGAGGACGCTGATAACCATGATAGCCACCAGGTATCTAGGCAGCGTGCAGATACCTGCTGTTTATCATGGTTACCAGCGTCCTCCCACTTAGCGCTGGTAACCATGATAAACAGCGGGTATCTAGGCAGTGTGTGCTGCTTAGTTATCCTCTGTTTATCATGCAGCGATGCGTGCTGACCAGCGGGAGACCAAGTACCAAAAAATGGTCGTGAAGGATGTGCAGCGATCAGCGACCTCACATCAGGGGTCCCGTCGCTGATGCTTTTCACATACAGCGATATCGCTGGCGAGGTCACTGATTTCAGCGATATCGCTAGTGATATCGCATGTGTGACATACCCCTTGGAACTATAAGGTGCTGTATATAACTAATCTAATTAACTTTTTATTATAGTATGTTTTTTTCCTCTAAAAGCAACTATACTTGAAGATAGAAAATTGTCAGTAATGTAATTGTTAGTTGACTTGATTCAGTTTATTGACTTTTGCTTCACACTTGAAACAGATCTAGTTTGAAATTCTAGAACTTGCATTTTGAAAGGACTGACAAAGTACTACATTTAATTTAGGAATATTGAAAACTATTTTCATATTATTATAGAGCTGTTAGCGGAGGACTCTGGAACATATTCCATAAACAGGTTACACATGTATATACTAGTAAGAATTATAATATTATTACACTGTATGCACCAATGTCAGATTCATCAAAACATTTCACATCACAGTATTTTCTTTTCTTGAAGACTCCTGGCTACAATAATAAAGCATTAGGGACATAGGATTCTCAGGTTTCCCTTTACTGAAACCTGTTGACTTTTCCTGGCAGAGGGGAAGATTTATCAAAACTAGTTCAAGGGAATAGTAATTTTATTACAAGAACCAGTGGGTTTTCAGCTCTAATATTTCAGAAGACTTTTAAAAAATAAAAGCGGCATGGCAAAAAGCGCATTTGTAGATTGTTTAGATTGTGAGCCTCAATGGGGACAGGGACAGTGTGACAGTGTTGCAAATGTATGTGTAAAGCGCTATGGAATTAATAGTGCTATATAAATGAGTAAGGTAAATAATAATAATAATAATAATAATATTGGTACTAACTTGTCTATTGTTACCGGTCTTTTGTCAGGTAATTGGCACTACGAGCTGTTCTATTTGTACAGGGATATTCCATGTTTATTGATTGACTATGAATCTAGATTATGGTTTTCATTACTTCATTTTCCTATTATGATTTGATTAAAGCCTTAGTGAAAGAAGGAGAAATAATATGAATTATATTAATACAGGTTTGGAATATATACCGTATATACTCGTGTATAAGCCGACCCGTGTATAAGCCGACCCCCCTACTTTTGCCCCCAAAAGCTGGGAAAAGTTATTGACTCGCGTATAAGCCTAGGGTATGAAATGCAGCAGACCCCCATCCTATTATATAGCCCCCCGTCACTGGTATATAGCGCCCCTCAGCAATGGTATACAGGCCCCTCAGCAGTGGTATTATACAGGCCCCTCAGCAGTGGCATACAGCCCCCTCCCTCATATCAGGCCACTCAGCAGTGGTATACAGGCCCCTCAGCAGTGATATACAGGCCCCTTAGCAATGGTATACAGGCCCCTGTGCAGTGGTATACAGGCCCCTCAGCAATGGTATACAGGCCCCTGTGCAGTGGTATACAGGCCCCTGTGCAGTGGTATACAGGTCCCTGTGCAGTGGTATACAGGCCCCTGTGCAGTAGTATACAGGCCCCTGTGCAGTGGTATACAGGCCCCTGTGCAGTGGTATACAGGCCCCTCTGCAGTGGTATACAGCCCCCCTCCTTACTATGTGTCCCCCAGGCTGCGGCACCTGTTAAAATAACAAACATTTCATACATCACCTTTCCGGCGCCGCTCCTCCACTCCCGGCTTCTTCCTGCTTGTGCCGGCTTCTAGTGATGTGACCGGGTGCAGCAGATGACGTCATCTGCTGCGCCAGATCACATGACACCGGCACAAGCAGGAAGAAGCTGGGACCGGAGGAGCGGCGCCGGAAAGGTGATGTATGAAATATTTGTTATTTTAACAGGTGTTGCAGCCTGGGGGACACATACTAAGAAGGGGGGCTATGTATCACTGCTGGGGGCCAGTGTATTGCAATATGCACCGCTCCCCCCGCCGCTGATGGACGGGGGGATGCCGTGCATATTCATTACACTAATGAGGCGGCCCCATGTGACCGCTCGCGGTCACTGCGGCCCCCTCCTGCCTCTTCCAGCACCCGGTCACAGCCCCCCCCCAAGCAAATACACCATGACTCGAGTATAAGCCGAGGGGGGCACGTTTCAGCACAAAAATTGTGCTGAAAAACTCGGCTTATACTCGAGTATATACGGTATGTAATAGGATAAACTAATAGTTCTAAGAATTGTCTCAACTTACTTATTACTTGGAAATGTGTCTTGCCTTCTCCATTAAAATCTGGTAGCAGCACTATTATCATACTATATGGCCAGCTTTCTGCCCTGTCTGTCAGCTAGAAAGACATTTTGCTGCTTCAAACAAGAATCCATCCATTTTCTAAATGTGGAGTTTTATTCTTTTCTAAATATTCAGAAATGCTGCTTCGAAATTCTAGAAATAAGGTATGAAATTTTAAAATCTCTAAAGTCTAGTACAGAAGTCCTCAACTCCAGGCCTCTAGGGCCGCCAACAGTACATGTTTTCAGGATCTCCTTAGTATTGCACAGGGGTTGGAATCATTACCTGTGCATTTGATCACATTAACACCTGTACAATACTAAGGAAATCCTGAAATCCTGCACTGTTGGCGGCCCCCGAGGCCTGGAGTTGGGGACCTCTGGTCTAGTAGTCTTAAAGCGTAACCACCATTTACATTTTTACTTAATATTAAAGTACAGCAAGTGATTTTGATAAACTTTCAAATATACTTCTTTAGAAAATTCTGGTTGAAGACCATTCATAAACCTTCTACAAGGTGTCCCCTCTAGACTGTGTGTGAAGCAAACATATATTCCTTATCAGATCCGTCATCACACTGAATACGGGGCATGTAACCACATAAGGGTGGGGGTGTGGCCTACACTGTGTGCAAGCTCCTGACTACAGCTGGTGAGGAAACAATGTATCAGATTACTTCAGGCTGCAGCACAGTGCTGAGCAATGTCATGATGTCAGGATCACTGCAAAGTCCTCTTTCCTTGTCACAAGTTTCTGATCTGTCATCTGTCTCCACACAGCTCAGTAACAATCTCTTTTAACCCCTTCTCTGCTGACTCCCCCCCACAGCTCAGTCATGATCTGTTAACCCCTTCTCTGCTGTCATATTGCACTGCTCCCTATCAGCTGCTGGTCACACCTACACAGCTATAAAATGCAGTTCTTAAAAGAGCGCAGAAAATAAGTCATATGGCACAAAAAATTATCTTAGCTGCTAGGTGACCCACCATTAACAGCCAGTGCAGTATTGTGTTTCTTTTTCAATGAAATGACATTTACATTTTAAGAGTATGTTAAAAATTAATTCCTGTATTATTTTGAGAATTGCGGGTAATCTGCACTGGTGGTGTTATATGGAATAAAGAATTCAATAGAGGGTAACAGTGTGGTTTCAAAATATTCTTAACTCTTCATTAGGAAGCCCACAGAGTGGTAATATAGTGGTATTCTGCAGGTAAATATAGTTTAAATGAAGTCTCACTTCCAGTCATCGGGGCTGTGTAAGGAGCTATTACAGTCACTGCTCACTACACAGTAAGCATGCTGTTATCACTCCACTGCATGATAATTCACAACTTACTCTACATACACATTGCACACCCACGCTGCAGTGCAGCTGTCAATCAAAGTGCTGAGGAGTGATTACAGTGTACGTGCTGTGTAGTGAACAGTGACTGTAATAACTCTTTTCATCACCCTGATGATTGGAAGTGAGCAGCTGCCAGGGGAAAAAAACTTAATTTTCTCCCTGTAGCTGCAGTTTCATTGAGCCTTCCATACTCAATGAAACCACTTACTGGCAAGGCCAAATTTTTCAAATTTGACCAGGGTCACTTTCTGTGGCAATAATTCTGCAATGTTTCGTTGATTTTGGGATTGCTTTTTTAGACATTACATTTTTATGATATTTTATGATAATGGAAAATTTAGGTCCTTATGTTTTGCATACAATAATAAAAAATATCAAAAATTTGATAAACATTTTTTTCAATTAACAATTTTCAAACTTTTAATTCAGTCCTATAATTCACATTGTTATATTTTACAAATCAGCTCATAAATAACATTTATCTCAGATCTGCTCTATAGCAACACCATCTATAAAATGTTTTGTGTTTTCTTTGCTTTTTTTGTATTATTTTGTTTGAATGTTAGAAGCTTTAAAATCATAACAGTAATTTTTTATTTTTTTCAAGCGAATTTACAAAACTTTTTTTGGGGAACCTAATCAGTTTTGATGTCACTTTGTTGGACATATATATACCATTTCATAAACACCCCTCAACACATTCAAAGCTGCTGTCGGGTAGTTTATTAACCCTTTAGTTGTTGTTCAGGAATTAATGTAAAGTGGCATGATATTTTTACCACCTATCCTAAATGTTGCTAACTTCTGAACAGATCACTATAGCCAGCAGACTTTAATACTATTATTTGGCCATGAATTTCCATGGCTACCATCTGGATCCCACAAGCATGATCTCAAGATGCCAATGGGGTTAACAAGGGAGCCCCACACACTGTTAAACATCTAGAAGCCTTAGTCGGTATTTACACCAGCATCTAAGGGATTAAAAAGCCATGGTTGGTGCCAATGCCGATCGTGACTGATGCAGCAGGGTGTCAGCTATAGCGTACAGCCGACATCCTCTACATTTTTACTAGTGATGAGCAAGTAATAAGATATGTGGTTTCAAGTACCTCTAACCGAATACTTTGAACTGTTTCAGCATTCTGATCCGAGTGAGTTCTCCATTGACTTGCATTGAATTTGTTACATTTTACTCATCAAAGTATTCGGGTACAGCTATCCGAACCTGAATATCTTACTAATCGATCATCACTAATTGTTACCTATCAGGGGATGCTATTCACATATCTCAGGTCAAGTTGAAGTTGTATTTGTGGTCACTATGCTCTTTACCTCAGATTAACCCTATTTTTAATGGTATATACACCATGTTCCAAATTATTATGCAATTGTTCTTTTTCTCTGATTTCCCTAAATGGTCGGAGCAAATCACAGTCAGTGTAATAAAAGTCATCACCCGTTAGAGTATACATTGAATTTTATTGTAGAAACCTCCCAATGATAACAGTATAATCTTCAAAAAT
Organism: Allobates femoralis; assembly: GCA_033576535.1. NCBI lineage: Eukaryota > Metazoa > Chordata > Amphibia > Anura > Aromobatidae > Allobates > Allobates femoralis. The sequence continues at coordinate 324,838,590 of JARQOC010000004.1, read as the reverse complement.
AAAAATAACTCTAAATGCACTGTTCCAAATGATTAGGCACAGTAAAGTTTCTAAATATTTGATATGTTTAAAAGAACTGAAAATGCTCATTTGTTGAATTTGCAGCATTAGGAGGTCACATTCACTGAAATAAAAAGCTATTTAACTCCAAAATATCCTAACAGGCCAAGTTACATGTTAACATAGGAACCCTTCTTTGATATCACCTTCACAATTCTTGTATCCATTGAACTTGTGAGTTTCTGGAGAGTTTCTGCTTGTATTTCTTTGCATGATGTCAGAATAGCCTCCCAGAGCAGCTGTTTTGATGTGAACTGCTTCCCACCCTCATAGATCTTTTGCTTGATTATACTCCAAAGGTTCTCTATAGGGTTCAGGTCAGGGGAACATGATGGCCACTCCATGAGTTTATCTCCTTTTATGCCCATAGCAGCCAATGATACAGAGGTATTCTTTGCAGCACGAGATGGTGCATTGTCATGCATGAAGATGATTTTGCTCCTGAAGGCACATTTTTGCTTTTTGTACCATGGAAGAAAGTTCTCAGTCAGAAACTCTATATACGTTGCAGAGGTCATTTTCACACCTTCAGGGCCTTAAAGGGCAAACTGTTTTCCAATAATTCCGGCACAAAACATGACTCCTCCACCTCCTTGATGACGTTGCAGCCTTGTTTGGACATGGTGGCCATCCACCAACCATCCACTACTCTGTCCATCTGGACCATCCAAGGTTGCTCGGCACTCATCAGTAAACAAGACTGTTTGAAAATTAGTCTTCATGTATGCCTCGGTCCACTGCAACCGTTTCTGCTTGTGAGCACTGTTGGGGTACCGGATAGTAGGTATATGCACCACAGTAAGCCTTTGAAGGATCCTACACCCTGAGGTTCAAGGGACTCCAGAGGCACCAGCAGCTTCAAATATCTGTTTGTTGGTTTGTAAGGCCTTTTTAGCAGCTGCTCTCTTAATCCGATGAATTTTCCTGGCAGAAACCTTCCTCATTCTGCCTTTATCTGCGCAAACACATCTGTGCTCAGAATCAGCCACAAATCTCTTCACAGTACGATGATCACGCTTACGTTTTCGTGCAATATCTAATGTTTTCATCCAATGTCCAAGGCGTTGCACTATTTGTTGCTTTTTGGCAGCAGAGACATCCTTTTTCTTTCCCATGTTACTTGAAAACTGTGGCCTGCTTAATATTATGGAACACCCAGTTTTCCTTTTATTGGGCTCACCGGCCAAAGTAATTATCACAGGTATCTGAGATTGATTTCAGTGATTCAAAGAACCCTGAGACACAATACCATCAATGGGTTTCATTGAAAAAAAAACCCTATGACACTTAAAACCAATTTGCATAATAATTTAGAATATGGTTTATAGTATAGAGTATTTGGAGTTGACAGGTTCCCTTTAAGCAGTGTTTACTGCTTATCAAAAATGTGCCAGACATATTAAGTACTAGTATAAATAACATTTTTCATTTGCCAGTAGAAACATAAAGATATATTTTATAGATATATTTTATAGCAGCACTAAATTGCTTAAATGTGTATCTGAAAATGTGACTGATTTTCTGTTGATTCTAATAGTCACACTTTATGCACAACCTATTGTTTGTTGATTGTTCGCATTTGTCCATTTGTACAACTGCACGATCATAAAACATACACAATAAACTTGTTGTATTTTCAGTCTGGATTACACCTGCATCTTGGTTACTTTGTGAATGAGGACTTCAAGACTCTGTTAGTTAAAAGCAATGTTAAGCCTTGGCATCATGCTGGTAACTCATGAGGAACGCCAGCATGAGTCAAACATGTACAAGCAAAATGCAACAGGAACTGCAAACACTCGGAAATCAAACCATACGAGAAATATCACTTGACAGCCACTTGTTTTCAAATACATTACTCTTTTTTGCTTATTTAGAAATAAAGAACAAACGTTGTTTGTTGAAGAACATAAAATAGCGATATTAATGTTTTAATCTCACATTAAATTATAAGTGATTTTTTTCAGTTCTATAAGCATTTCAATCAATTTGCATAATCTTTAAAGATTGCAACTGGTTTGAAAATATTTTATTGGGAAAATACTATGCACAAATGGGTATAGACATGGTCTTCAAGAGTGCTTTAGATTATCGCACTAAATTTTTTATATAAATAAGACTAATACCGGTAAATGCAAAATGGTGGCATGGTCTTAAGAATATGGACTATTACAATTGTGCCAAATTTGTCACATCATGACAACTTAAGAAACGCTAAACACTACTTCCGTACCTGTATTCTGCTGACAGTGCCAAGTGTAAACCTGTTTGGAATTTGAATTCCCCACCCTGTTCGTTAGTAGTAATTGCTTCAGCTCATAAAATGAGCAATTTTTGTAACATATATCTTAGGAAATGTGTAGATGAAATATGGTATTTTTTAATTGATCCCTTATGCTGAGTGAATAATTGTAGAGAAATGAATGAGTGATGATACAACTGATGATTAATTACAACTGGAATAGTCAAACTAAATTCGGCACTTACCACTTTTTTTAATGTTTAATTTCAGTATGGTAAGCATATAAAGACAATAAGCTAGTGATGGAGTGCAAACTGTTGATGCCTAGTAATTATGCTTAATCAAGCTTCTTACATTTTGAAGATTAAGGCCTCATTCACACTCTGCTTTTTTTGCTGCATATTTTTAAGCACAAGCTCATCACAAACCAGGAGTGGGTGATTAAACACATAAATGGTGCACGTGTTTCTATAATGGCCACTTTACACACACCAATGTATCTGTCCAACTTCTGAACAACTTACTGGTTGCAGTGAAATCATGGACACATTGATCCATTTGTACACAGCCACAAAATGGAGCAATGTGTCTATGATTTCACTGCAACCAGTAAGGCTGGGTTCACACTGCGGCAGCGTCCGGTCCGGGGCTGTCAGGATTGACAGCCTGGACCGGAGTTTTTCTGCATAGAATATCATCGGGCTGCACGGAGCTGGATCGCGGCGGGTGTTAATTATCTGCTATCCGGCTGCTGTGTCGCCGGATGAATCCTGCAGAAGTGGGGAATTGTCTGCCGACTCCAAAAACGTTGCATGCAACGTTTTTGGAATCGGATGAAAAACCCCACTTCTGCAGGATTCATCCGGCGACACAGCAGTCGGATAGCAGATAATTAACACCCGCCGCGATCCAGCTCCGTGCAGCCCGATGATATTCTATGCAGAAAAACTCCGGTCCAGGCTGTCAATCCTGACAGCCCCGGACCGGACGCTGCCGCAGTGTGAAGGCAGCCTAAGTTGTTCAGAAGTTGGACAGATAAGTTGGTGTGTGTAAAGTGGTCCTTAGACCTTTCCTCTGAGTATGCCGCTCCCGGTTTTGATTGTTCCACTTTTGGCTTTTTTTGAGCTTGTGCGTAAAAATACGCAGCAAAAAAGCAGTGTGTGAATGGGGCCGTAAAGGGAAACTTTCAGCAGGTTCTGCTACTTCTTCTGACTGAAGCATAATGTAGACAAGGAGATTCTGAATCCAACAATGTATCTCATAGATTATTGGGTGCAGCCATTATGACATGATCAAATAATTGAGTTTTAAGCATGTAGCTGATCTGAGACCCATATCAGGCTCTCAATAAAGATTGTGCATTGACTGTGAGGTGTCAATCCCAGAAGAGGCTATGTTGGACTACCGTGCAAGTGAGTTTCTACTCCTGTAATGGCAATCACAGGCTAATACACATTTTATATTATGTAACCAATAAAAGGCATATTGATTACAGAAACACAGTTGCCTTCTGTTTTTTTAACTCTTATTGTATGCTGTTCTCAGTTTGCAAAGCAAAATCCTGCTGAGAGATTCCCTTTAAGGAAGCCCTCTGTTTTTATTTATGTATCATTGTGGAGTAAAGTTTATCTGAAAAGAACTTGATAAAAGCTTCATTATGGGCGAGGGGGGAGAAGTGATGGCGATCATCCATCCCTACTTGGACCCTTGTTTAATAATCCTGACTTTCCCCCGACGTCTGGGAGACGGGTCTTTTTGGCTTGGCGTGCTAGCGACGATCCCTGTCTGGCTCAGGTGGCGGAGCAGCGCGGGGGGGGCGAGGGGGGGAGAGGGTCGTTAGGAGGGCAGGAGTCCTGGTTGGAGGTATCTCAGTTGGACACGTTTCTCCGATCCTTGCGGGGGAAGTCACTCTCAGGCTTAGAAGCATTGTTTCTCTTGACTGAGCCCCCTGCTCACGTCATCTCCCTTTTATATGGCGTGCTTTCAGATGCGGGCCCATCTGCCATCCCCTCATTTGTAGGGACCTGGCAATCTGACCTGCGGGTGACATTCTCAGACTCTGACCGGACTAAGATTTTTACACTGACACATAAGTTGTCAGTATCCTGCAGCTTTCAGGAGACGAATTATAAGATCTTAACTAGGTGGTATAGGTGCCCAGCGCTCCTTCATAAAATGTTTCCCTCAGTGCCCGACCTGTGCTGGAGGTGTGGCGAAGGACCGGGTTCCATGCTACATATTTGGTGGCAATGTGGCCCTATCCAAGCCTATTGGCTCTCAATATTCTCGATTTACGAATCTATCTCAGGAATACGCCATTCACCTTCTCCACAAATCGCGCTTCTGTCCCTTATCCCCGGCCCACTCAAATCGTGCAAACGTGGTCTGTTTCGTTTCTGCCTGATGGCGGCCAGGGTCTTGATTCCACGACACTGGAAATCAACAGTCCGCCCCTCCATAGGAGAATGGGTAAAAGAAATGGACAGGATATGCCGCATCGAGGGACTTATGGCCCACGACCATGAGACCTGGGAACAACACAAGCAGCTTTGGTCTCCCTGGTGGTATTACCGGGATGGACCTCTACTTGAGTCTCTTCTGCGAAACGCGCAGACATGACCTGGACATCTTGAATACCGCTTCCCTGCTTACCCCTCCTTCTCTCCCTCCTTTGATCCCGTGTGCTCTTTTCTACCCCTCTTGGCCCTTTCTCTTTTCTGCATCTCAAACTAGTATTCTTCTGATTATTATACCCGCCGGAGTACTGGGAAGCTCATGGGACTACATCTCTAGTGGACCCGGCATGCATGATGTCTACTCCTTCCTTAGCCTCAAACAGGCGGATCGCTTGCCATTTATACCATGTACCTTCGTGTATTCTGGCTTTACTATTGTAAGATACTTTCATGTACTATTTTTATTTTCTTTCTACTTTATTATTTTCTTTCTACTTTACTATGTATTACCATTCTTTCTTGATTGATAATTGTTATGCTAAACTTTAATAAACAATATTTTCTGAAAAAAAAAAAAAAAAAGCTTCATTATGGACTCAGAGAATAATTTACTAAATCAGGCTTAGGCTGCTTTCACATCAGCGTTTTTTTGAAATCGCGGCAGATGCGGTGAAAAAAACGCATCTGCCGCGATTACCGCATAACCGCTGCACTTGCGGCAAGTTCCATGCAAAGTCTATGGGGTTTGCGGTAAGTGTGCGGCAGGTGCGGCAAGTGCGGTTTCGGCACTTGCGGCAAGTGCGGCTGCGAAAAAAAACGCGGTCAGCCGCGTTTTTTTGCGGCCGCACCAGCCGCAAGTGCCGATACCGCACTTGCCGCACCGGCCGCAAGCCCGCATAGACATTCTATGGGGCTTGCCGCAACTGTGCCGCAAGTGCAGCGGTTATGCGGTAATCGTGGCAGATGTGTTTTTTTCACCTCATCTGCCGCGATTTAAAAAAACCGCTGATGTGAAAATACCCTTAGGCTGGTTTCACATTGCATATTTTTAGGATCTGTGGCTGTCCTTTGTAAAACGGACAGCCACGGATTCGATTTGGCCCCCATGTTATACTATCGGCACGGATCAGATTTGCCCTTAATGGCATCCAATTTTTGTCGAATCCGATTCTGTCCGATTTTTTGCTGTGCCCAAAATTGGAGACTGCTCTGATTTTGGGCACAGCAGACCAAATTGGACACAATGGGATCCAACATGATCCGCGCCCAATAAAAACTCTATTCTCACCTTTCCAGCGATCCCCCAATGTGCAGCATCTCCAGATGCTTACAGGACCGGGCTTTACGTCATAACCCAATCAGCTGATCGGGTGACATGACTGGTTACCACAGTAACCGGTCATGTGACCGATGACGCTGATCGGGTAACCCTGCCCAGCCAGGTCCTGTTTGCATCCAGAGCTAGATGCCGACGTCGAGGGATCGCTGGAAAGGTGAGAATAGATTTTTTTTATTTTTATCTCTTGCTTTTACTTAAATTTCATGTCCACATTGTATATATACATTGCAGAAGTGAAATTACCCTGCACAGCTCTTTCTGTGTCTTGACCTGTGAAAATCATGGATCCGGACACAGAATTAGGTCACCTCCTGTGGTGTCCGTTCCTGTCCATGGGTCCTGCAAAAAGTAGGATCCCACAAACAGGAAAAAATACGCTATGTGAAACCAGCCTTACCTGTACCAGTGTTAGAAAAGATCATGGTGAATATCTTTACAAACATAAGCCATGCGCCATATATGTAAATCTTGGTCTTCCATGACCCATAATTGATGCAAGATTCTAATGTGTACCAAAATCTACAACTTTATTTCTGGCAACACCGGCTAAATACATCTCCCCCTAAAGCTGGTTTCACACCATGTTTTTTGTCATCCTGTTATGTTCCTTTTGCAAAGAACAGAACAGGATCGTTTTTTGCCTCCCATGCATCTCTACGGTGCCGGATTGGTCATATAGGGCCATCTCTTTTAAGGAATTCAGTACATGATTCATTTTTGCCCTGTTTTTTACCGTCCCCAAAATCGAAGACTGCACTGTTTTTGGGCGCACCGGACAAAACTGGACAAAAACGAATCCGGACCAGTCTGGAGCAGTTAATATGGAGGTCTATGTAGCCGGATCTGGGAAAAAACAGGATAATTTCCCAGATCTAGTTTTTCATACTGAGCATGCTCAAATGAGATCAACAGCTCCTTCCAGCCCATTCTCCTTTCTGGATTCTCTCTCTCTCTCTTTCTGGACTGACATTTCCTATGGCTGCAGATCTCACTGCAGCTTTTGCATGAGGAAACCAGTTCCTGTGAAAAACTGAATCCGGGGGCATAATTGCCATCCAGATTCAGACCCTTCCCACACATCCCTACTGGTCCATCTGCTCCTGCAAATAAGGCTGTGGTCACAGTTGACATGTGTTTTTTAGTGCCTTTTAAAAACGCATGCTTTTTTACATGCGTTTTTCAGGTCATCATGAGTTTTTTAAGGTGTCTGATGGCTCCCTGCGTTTTTGGCTGCGTTTTGGAATCTGCACCAAAAAATAGTGCTTGTAGTATTTTTTGGTGCGTTTTGAAAAACGCATGCGTTTTTGAAGAAAACGCATGCGTTTTTATAACATGGGCCCCTATGGGAAACGCATGCAAAAATGCATGTACAATTAGTACCTTTTAGTGCCATTCAAAAACGCATGCGTTTCCCATAGAAACCCATGTTAAAAAAACGCATGCGTTTTCTTAAACGCATGCATTTTTTTAACATGGGCTCCTATGGAAAATACATGCGTTTTTGAATGGCACTAATTGTACATGCGTTTTTGCATGTGTTTCCCATAAGGCCCCATATTAAAAAATGCATGCGTTTTTGGAAAAGCTCCAAAAACGCATGGGACTGTCACACATGCTTTTTGGCTATTAGGGCATGCGTTTTTTAACATGGGGGCCTATGGGTGCGTTTTTTACATGCGTTTTTGAAAACGCAGGTCTCCAAAAACGCATGTGAAAAATGCTACTGTGACCCCAGCCTAACTGGATAGAGACAGACAGGCAAAAACCATTGTGTGAGGCTAGCCTAAGCATGAATTTACCTGTCTATGAAACACAGTTTGTGTTCAGACTATGGAGCATGGACTGGTTGTGGGTATCATATTCGGGTCAGGAGATTGGTAGCCAGTCATGAATCACGGCCTGTAATCATAAATCACATTGTCTTATCTGTGATTTGATTGTGACATCTGAAGCTACCAAATGCCTGACTCTTCATAACAGCATCATGTTTCTGTTAGGTTTTCATGTCAGGACAATTGTAGCTAGTTCCAACATCATGATCCATACTCAAGCCGTAAATATCGGCCGTGTGCTGCTGGCCTAAATGTTTGACTGTTTTATTGCCTTTTGAATTATGTACTGAGCAGCACTGAACACCCAAGCTGTGTCTAGCAAAATGGTTGTAGAGCAGTGCCAGTATTGTATCCTCCCGATCAGAATTATATATATTTCTTACCAAAAGTGATCAAAACAAAAATCATATATACACTTACTTTAATTTCTAAAAGTAAAAGTGCCCATAAAATATTATCTAGTTTACTTTTAGTATTTAGTAGAATATTACCAGTTACAGCTTCAATAAACTGACACTTATTAGTAATTCTGAATAAACTGGTGTGTTTTAAAAGGATTCTGAAATCAAAGATTTTTTTTTTATTCAGTTCTCGCAATGTGCCCAGTGTAGCAAGAAATGGTTTTGCATGACAGTACACATGTAAATGTCATTGCATATGTCATTTACGATATATGGGCCCGGGATGCAACATACACAATGATCACGCTGAAGAAAAGTGCACTCTTAACACCAAATACGCTTCTGATAACGGCAAGCCATCTTACCGCAGATAAATAATGACATGATCAGTGCACAAACCTGCTATGAAACATGCAATTTTTCAGGCTACAATATCTATGGGACAAGCGGTCTAGATTACTGGAACAGGGGATGTTCATTATCACTGTGCAGGAGAGCTTGATATATAATCCAGCACCAAGAGGAGTCCTCATTCAAACCATTGAAACCCAGTAACAGCAACAAATTTACCTACAGACAGAAGATGCATGGAAGCAATAAATGAATTATACAAGTCTAACACACGCAATCTGATTATTCTGACCAAAGTGTTAATTGGATCCTAACTGCCAGATCTGATATCTGTAGTCTTGCAGTGAAAAACCTTTCAAAGTGATGAACTGTAATTCGCTGAGCTGCTTGAAGCACTTGTAATTTACTGCATGTCATGCTATGAAGAGCCTGACCTAATGGACTTTACATTACCTGTAATACTAGAATCCTTTCAATGAAGCCAGTTGTTAGAAAGTAATAGTGAAAATGTATTGTGATACTGTGGGATGAGCAAAACGACTTCTTAGAGGTGACTAAGTGATCAGCAATATGAGATGGATTATGGAGAAATCAAACAATACAAAAGATAAAAATATGACCTCAATAGCAGAAAGAGAAGGCATAAAAACTAATCATACTTCGAGGTGTAGCCTAGCTATTGTAACTGAAAAAACACTCATATACCTATAAAATATTTTTTTGGAACCGTTGGTGAAAAAACTTACTTTTTAAGAGAAAAACGGCATTCTCCAGCAAACAATAAAAAAATAACAATTTAATCTTTTACTTTCTAATGTGTCTTGTGCTTGGATGGACTCAAAACTACACATTTGGAATGTTGCAAGAAAAACGCAATAACATTGTGTGCTTTCACAAAGTGAAATACATTAGTCCAGTTTGCAGAACAAAATACTGCCAGGTGACCCCCAACTGTTAACTCCTTCACCCCATTTTTCCTCCCCTTCTTCTAAGAGCCATAACTATTTTACTTTTCCGTCAATATAGTCATATGTGGTCTTATTTTTTGCGGCCCAAGTTGTACTTTTGAATGAAATCATTCATTTTATCATATAATGTACTGAATAAAGGGAAGAAAACTCAAAGTAGGGTAAAATTGCAAAAAAAGTGAAATTACACAATGGTTTTGTTTTTCTATATTCACCATGTTCACTATATGGAAAAACAGACGTGTCAGTATGATGCCTCAGGTCAGTATGAGTTCATAGATACCAAATATGTATACTTTCATATAAGTGGTGAAAAAAAGAAATTTGGAAAAAAAAGAATTACACTTTTGCCGCCATTTTCAGTGAACCATAGTGTTCACATTTTTCAGGATCTGGCACTCTGTGATGACTTATTTTATGCATCTTGACATGTCGTTTATAATTATTCCATATTTGGGTAGAAGTGATGTTTTGATCGCCTGTTACAGCATTTTATTGCAATCTTGTTGCAACCAAAAATAATGTAATTTTGGTGTTTTTACTTTTTTCCATTGCACAATTTACCAATCAGATTAATTTATTTAATATTTTGATAGATTGGGCATTTCTGAACTCGGCGATACCAAATATATATACAGCTCTGGTAATAATTAAGAGACCACTACAAATTTTGCAGTTTCTCTGATTTCTCTCTTTATAGGTATATTTTTGAGTAAAATGCACATTGTTCTTTTATTCTATAAACTACTGACAACATGTCTCCGAAATTCAAAGCTAAAAATGTTGTATTTATTTGCAGCAAATGAGAAATCGTCAAAATAATAATAAACAGAACAGTGCTTTTAGACCTCAAATAATACAAAGAAAACAAGTTCATATTCATTTAGAAACCACAATACTAATGTTTTATCTCAGGAAGAGTTAAGAAATCAATATTTGGTGGAATAACCATGGTCTGGAGATTGGGCTAGCCATGACAGGGTCTTAGGTCAATCAATGTGTGGATGAAGAAACACATCAAGACCCTGCCATGGCCAGCCCTATCTCCAGACCTGAACCCGATTGAAAACCTCTGGAATGTAATAAAGAGGAAGATGGATAGTCACAAGCCATCAAACAAAGAACTGCTTACATTTTTTTGCCAGGAGTGGCATAAGGTCACCCAAGAGCAGTGTGAAAGACTGGTGGAAAGCATGCCAAGACACATGAAAGCTGCGATTAAAAATCATGGTTATTCCACCAAATATTGATTTCTGAACTCTTCCTGAGTTAAAACATTAGTATTGTCATTTCTAATTGAATATGAACTTATTTTCTTTGCATTATTTGAGGTCTGAAAGCACTGTTCTGTTTATTTTAAATTCATTTCTCATTTGCTGCAAATAAATACAAAATGTTACGCTTTGAATTTCGGAGACATGTTGTCAGTAGTTTATAGAATAAAAGAACAATGTGCATTTTACTCCAAAATATAACTATAAAGATAAAAATCAGAGAAACTGAAAATTTTGCAGTGGTCTCTTAATTTTTTCCAGAGCTGTAAACCATGTTCCAAATTATTATGCAAATTGGTTTTAAGTGTGATAGGGTATTTTTCCAATGAAACCCATTGATGGTATTGTGTCTCAGGGTTCTTTGGATCATTGAAATCAATCTCAGATACCTGTGTAATTAGTTTGGCAGGTGAGCCCAATAAAAGAAAAACTGGGTGTTCCACAATATTAAGTAGGCCACAGTTTTCAAGTAACATGAGAAAGAAAATGGATCTCTCTTCTGCCGAAAAGCAACAAGTAGTGCAATGCCTTGGACAAGGGATGAAAACATTTGATATTGCACGAAAACGTAAGCGTGATCATCGTATTGTGAAGAGATTTGTGGCTGATTATGAGCACACACATGTTCATGCAGATAAAGGCAGAATGAGGAAGGTTTCTGCCAGGCAAGTTCATTGGATTAAGAGACCAGCTGCTAAAAACACCTTACAAACCAGCAAACAGATATTTGAAGCTGCTGGTGCCTCTTGAGTCCCTCGAACCTCAGGGTGTAGGATCCTTCAAAGGCTTACTGTTGTGCATATACCTACTATCTGGTCAACCCAACAGTGCTCACAAGCAGAAACGATTGCAGTGGACTCAGGCATACATGAAGACTAATTTTCAAACAGTTTTGTTTACTGATGAGTCCTGAGTAACCCTGGATGGTCCAGATGGATGGAGTAGTGGATGGTTGGTGGATAGCCACTATGTCCCAACAAGGCTGCAACGTCAGCAAGGAGGTGGAATAGTCATGCTTTGGGTCGGAATCATTGGGAAACAGCTGGTAGGCCCCTTTAAGGTTCCTGAAGGTGTGAAAATGACCTCTGCAAAGTATATAGAGTTTCTGACTGAGAACTTTCCTCCATGGTACAAAAAGCAAAAACATGCCTTCAGGAGCAAAATCATCTTCATGCATCACAATGCACCATCTCATACTGCAAAGAATACCTCTATGTCATTGGCTGTTATGGGCATAAAAGGAGATAAACTCATGGTGTTGACCCCATGTTCCCCTGACCTCAACCCTATAGAGAACCTTTGGAGTATAATCAAGCAAAAGTTATATGAGGATGGGAGGCAGTTCACATCAAAACACCAGCTCTTGGAGGCTATTCTGACATCATGCAAAGAAATACAAGCAGAAACTCTCCAGAAACTCACAAGTTCAATGGATGCAAGAATTGTGAAGGTGATATCAAAGTAGGGTTCCTATGTTAACATGTAACTTGGCCTGTCAGGATGTTTTTGCATTAAATAGCTTTTTATTTCAGTGAATGTGACCTCCTAATGGTGCAAATTCAACAAATGAGCATTTTCAGTTCTTTCAAACATATCAAATGTTTAGAAACGCTACTGTGCCTAATAATTTGGAACAGTGCATTTAGAATTTTTTTAAGTGTGAAGATTATACTGTTATCATTGGGAGGTTTCTTCAATAAAATTCGATGTATACTCTAACAGGTGATGACTTTTATTACACTGACTGTCATTTGCTCCGACCATTTAGGAAAATCAGAGAAAAAGAATATTTGCATAATAATTTGAAACATGGTGTATATATATATATATATATATACAGTATACAGTACATATATATATACACTATATATAATAGTAATAGTAATAATCTTTATTATATTGCCAAGATATTCCGCAGCGCCTTACAGTTCAGAGGTTCATATAAAGTCATAAGTAACAGTAGTTATAAAAATACAAAAATGAAAGCAAAATAATGACAGCCCTGCTCATAAGAGCTTACAATCCAACAATGATGTGGGGGTAACACAAAGTACAGGGGCTTATATGCAATGCTGGTACAGCCTTCTGAAGGGAATGGGGGAATAGATTAGAGGTGCATGAGTGGTCACCAGCCATTACTTTGGGTTTGGTGGAGTGAATAGGCTATGTCTAAGTAACTTTGATTAGGGGGCTTCATAGGCCGCCCTGAAATTATGTAACTTATTATTATTATTATTATCATTATTATTATATATTTATATAGCGCCATTAGGTTCCATGGCACGTTCCATGTGTAGGGGCAGATGAGGACAAGAACGTAGAATTATGAAAATTAAATCATACAGGTACAGTAGGGCAGAGGATCCTCACAGTCTTTAGGGGGTGGGTGGGGAGACAGTAGGAGGGGGAAGGGTGATGATGAGATGGTGCAGTGGATTGTAGGCTTGAAGGAAGAGGTGGGTCTTCAGGTTTTTCTTGAAGGTTCCCAGGATAAGGGCGTGTCTGATGTGGTGGGGGAGAGAGTTGCAAAGTAAGGCAGATGCAGGAGAGAAGTCTTGTATGTGGTTGTGGGAGGAGGAAATGTGAGGGGAGAAGAGAAGGAGCTCTTGAGAGGAGCGCAGATTGCTTGAGGGGTGGTATCGGGAGACCAGGTCGGAGATGTATGGAGGGGACAGGTTGTGTATGGCCTTGTATGTCAAGGTTATGGTTTTGAACCAGGATCTCTGGCAAGTGGGGAGCTAGTGAAGGGCTTGGCAGATGGGGAAGACAGGGGAGCAACAGGGAGACAGGTGGATGAGTCGGGCAGCGGAATTAAGTATGATTTGGAGAGGTTTGAGGGAGGTAGCAGGGAGGCTGGTGAGCAGGATTTTGCAGTAGTCAAGGCGGGAGATGATGACGGCGTGGACAAGTGTTTTAGCAGTGTGTTGGTCAAGGAAAGAGTGGATTTGGGTAATGTTTTTGAGCTGGAGTCAACAGGCAGTGGCGAGGGCTTAGATGTGGGGCTTGAAGGAGAGGGAAGATTTGAGGATTACCCTGAGGCACTTGGCGTGGGGGACGGGTGAGAGTCAGCAGTCGTTGACAGCGATGGATAGGTCGGTAGGGGGGAGAGCAACTATGGGGGAAGATGATGAACTCAGTTTTTTCCATGTTCAGTCTTAGGAAGTGAGCGGAGAACAAGGATGAGATGGCAGACAGGTATTGCGGAATTTTGGATAGTAAGGAGGTGACATCAGGGCCGGACAAGTAGAGCTGGGTTTCATCAGGGTAGAGGTGATATTGGAGGCCGTGGGACTCAATGAATTGACCTAGGCAGAGGGCAAAATGGAGAAGAGTAGTGGTCCCAAGACTGAGCCTTGGGGAACTCCAACAGATAGGGGTAGGGCGAGGAGGAAGTCTGGAAGTGGGTGATGCTGAAAGTCCGGTCTATTAGGTAAGAGGAGATCCAGGAGAGGGCTAGGTTAGTGATGCCAAGAGATTCTAAATTTTGAAGTATGAGGGAGTGGTCGACTGTGTCGAAGGCAGCAGAAAGGTCGAGAAGGAGGAGGATGGAGTAGTGTTGCTTGCTCTTGGCGGTCAGTAGGTCGTTGTGACTTTGTTTAGGGCTGTTTTGGTGGAGTGGTGGGGTCAGAAAGGTATGGATAAACCTTATTTCTTGGGGTAGAGCATTCCAGAAAATAGATGCAGCTTGGGAAAAGTGTTTGAGCTGGCAGTGGGAGGTTTGAATCAATGTAGAAGTTAGTCTAAAGTCACTTCCAGAGTGTAGAGAACTGGTGGGGTGATAGAGATAAGGGTGGAGGGGTAGGAGGTGCTGCACTGTGAATAGCTTTGGGTGAGCACAAGCAATGAATTGTAACCTATAGTTTATGGGCAACCAGTGCAATGACTGGCACAGAGAGGAAGTGTCCGAGTACCGGTTAGCTAGATAGGTGATCCTGGCTGATGCATAAAGAATGGACTAGAGAGGGGAATGTCTAGTGATGGGGAGACCAATTAATAGAGAATTACAATAATCAAGACGGAAGTGGATCAGGGCCACAGTGACAGTTATTGTTGCTTCCATGGTGAGAAAAGGGCGGATTGTAGAGATGTTCTTCAGGTGCAAACGGCAAGAGCGGGCAAATGATTGTATATAGGAAGTGTAGAAGAGATTGGCGTCAAACATAAGACCCAGACATCAAACCTGCTGCCAAGGCATTATCGTGGTGCTGCATACTCAGAGGGAGGTGTCAGATGAAAAGATCTTTGCTTCTCAGGCTTTCTGTCTTAAAGGTGCAGCCAGCATAGTTTCATTTTCAGCACAGTACATAGTGACAGGCAGTGGTAACTATGCCACCACTGATTGACATCAAGGTCTGTACTGGTAATAAAAGCACATCTATCATAACTATATAGTGTGAATTGTCAATGGTTATTCAAATAGAATAACAAATAGTTATATTTTGTCAAGTAAACTGTCCAGGCATGCACTAATGACAAATATGAGCTTGTGCTTGTGGTGTGACAAGCAAATGTGAGGCATCGGAAACAAGTATTCTTCACTATTCTAGTTAATAGGACCCATACACAATACCAGCTTGTCCCTGGATGGTTCATTCAGCTATTGCATCCCACTGAATGCCTCACTGTCTCTCCATGCCTACTGTACAGGAAAGTATGGCTGGGCAACCTGTTTAAGTGACATGCAATGCTCTTTGTGTATTAAGCATGTTTCTTTGTGTCGGCCCTCATCAAAGCTGATTGTTGAACATATTAAAGAGCCTGTGTTTCCTCTTTTGCC
>JARQOC010000004.1:324655390-324817890 GCA_033576535.1 Allobates femoralis | reverse complement strand
CAAGGTGGTCAAGTGGGGGATACTTTAGTTATAACAGACCTAACCTGGTATGGTTATACGTCCTACCTAACCGAGGTTTAGAGCCTTTGGTGATAACGCTCACCACATGATGTGCTCGCTTCCGGGTCCAAAAAGTCGTAGGTCCCATGAGTGATCACACGGGCGATGACATCACCAAAGGTCCTCAAGCCGCAGGTCCTGCTACTCTATTGCCAGCAATATCGTGGGGCACTGATCGCTTACCCTCATGGGGAAAGGCTGAATTACAAACTTACAGAAGTGGTTGTCAGGTGCTCAAACTGAAAGGCAGGGGGCAAAGATTTCAAGATGAACTCTTCTTTAATTGTCATTCATCACAGGATCATATCATCACTAAGCGTTATGGTAGTGAACTCCACCTTCTCCAGGTGATCACCTGAGGAAGGCAGAGTTCACCACTGTAACGCATAGTGATGAAATGACCCTATGATGAATGACCATTAAAGAAGAGTTCATCTTGAAATCTTTGGCCCCTACCTTTGGTTTTAGCACCTGACAACCGCTTCTTTAAGTTTCTAAATAATGAAAATGAACACCTTTACAGGGAACCGGTCACCAGGCTTTCCCATATGAAGTGCAGCCACTACCCGTAAGTCATTACAAGCAGCATTCTATGATACTGTATATAATTCCCAAAGCTTATCGTCATAACATAAAACACTCATTTCATTATATTCATTTACTGGGAGGTCTGGTTCAATGGGCATCGCTGGTCTTGATCTGGCACTCTCTCTGTTCTTGCTTCATGTGGATGACATGTCCTACGTCATCCACACAGTGTCCTCCATTGCACTCCAGTGCACACCAATTCTATCTGCCCTGTTGAGGGCAGAGATAATTTCTGTAATGCGTAGGTGTGGGGAAAGGTCAAAGAATGCCCGCGCATGCACACTATAATACTCTGCACTGCCCTCAGAAGGACAGAGAGAAGTGTGCATGCACAGGAGCACAATGGAGGGAGCTTGTTATATTATTTCAGAAAAATACACTATTATAGTGTACTACAAGTGCGTTGGACATATTAGGTACCTTTGGAGATTTTTAGCACATGCACATTTTTTAACATGCTAAAATGTCATAAAAGTGGTTTCTCAGAATAGACAAATGCTTTACATGACTTTTTCTTTCAGTCCCATAAACTTTGAATGCACCAGCACTGCACACACTTGACTGACATTCTTGTTGTTGGTGGGAATCCCAGAGATCAGACATATATCCCCTACCCAGTGAGTTGGTGATAAAGTATCTTGGAGACATATTTTTACAACTGCATATCAGTTCTATAGGATTACAATTTAAATTATGCTTCAAACTGCTTATTATGGGATTACAACAAATAGTCATTTAAAAATCCTTTATAATCACTGTAATAAAGAAAACCCACATGCATGTGGTATGGCTTTTTTTTTGTACATTTGGCTGATATAGTATTGTTTTTCCAAACTGCATATGTTTGCAAATCTGTATTCATGAGAAAAACTAAATACATCCCCCCTGAGTTTTATGCATCAGGACATAATAACCAAAACATCTGGTCCTTAGAAGATCTTATAATTAAGTAAATACAGGTGCATCTCAATGAATTAGAATATCATGAAACAGTTAATTTTTTTCAGTAATTTAATACATAAAGTGAAATGCATATATTATATAGAGTCATTACAGAGTGATCTATTTCAAGTGTTTATTTTTGTAAATGTTGCTGATTATATCTAACAGCCTAAGAAAACCCGAAAGTCATTGTCTCAGAAAATTAAAGTAGAGAGGATGAAGGATAAAAAACCATGCTGCCATATTCCACAAGGCATCAAAGGGTGAATCTAATATTGATTTATTAGTCAACGCGTTTCAGGGCTCCCGTAAACATGGCAATATAATATTGATTTGTCCTGAGGAAGAAGCCAAGGAGCCCTGAAACTAATGACTAATAAATCAATATTATATTTACCGTTTGAAGTCTCCAGGAATATGGAAGTTCGGTTGTTAACGCTTATTCTTCCCTACTTTATATGCACCACGCTGGGGCCTGTAGCAGCCATAATATGCTTTTATAGTGATTGTGACTCTCACAACCACACAAGGTGAAGCCTCTGATACCTAATCAGATAATATTTTCTCTCTCAGACCCTTCATCCTCCCTACTTTAATTTTCTGAGATAATGACCTTTGGGTTTTCATTGGCTGTAAGCCATAATCATCAACATTAACAGAAATAAATACTTGAAATAGATCACTCTGTATTTACTCTATGATATATGCATTTTAATTTATGCATTGAATTACTGAAATAAATTAGCTTTTTGATGATATTCTAATTCATTGACATGCACCTGTACAGCCTCTGATGAACATGACAATTACGCAATGTTATTGTTTATTCAACCAAAACGTAGGCCAAAACTACAGAGATAGTGTGTCAAAATATACAGTGGGGAAAAAATTATTTAGTGAGCCACCAATTGAGCAAGTTCTCTCACTTAAAAAGATGAGAGAGTCCTGTAATTGACTTCATAGGTGACCTCAACTATGAGAGACAAAATGAGGAAACAAGTCCTGAAAATCATGTTGTCTGATTTTTAAAGACTTTTTTTTTTCAAATTTTGGTGGAAAATAAGTATTTGGTCTTTTACAAACAAGCAAGATTTCTGGCTCTCACAGACCTGTAAGGGCACCTTCACACTGGCGTTCCCCTCCGCAGCGTTCTGCGAAGGGGAATCACCATGTGTGCGCAGCAGCCACCAGCTCCCATCTTTAGAATGGGAGCGCACAGTGCTGCGCTTGACAGCGCATGACCGTGCGCACCCATTCATTCCCGTATGTGATCTGTGCGCAGGCAGATGCCTGTGCACAAATCACACACTCCCGCCCGCAACAGGGACGCAACATGTTGCATTTTGGTGCGGGCGGGAGTGTGTGATTTGTGCACAGGCATCCGCCTGCGCACAGATCACATACGGGAGTGAATGGGTGCGCACGGTCATACGCTGTCAAGCGCAGCACCATGCGCTCCCATTCTAAAGATAGGAGCTGGCGTCCGCTGCGCACACATGGTGATTCCCCTTCGCAGAACGCTGCGGAGGGGAACGCCAGTGTGAAGGCGCCCTAACTTCTTCTTTAAGACGCTCCTCTGTCCTCCACTTATTGCCTGTAGTACTGGCACCTATTTGAACTTGTTATCAGTTAAAAACACCTGTCCGCAATCTCAAACAGTCACACTCCAAACTTCACTATGGTGAAGACCAAAGAGCTGTTGAAAGACACCAGAAACAAAACTGTAGCCCTGCACTAGGCTGGGAAGATTGAATCATTGAATCTGCAATAGGCAAGCAGCTTGGTGTGAAGAAATCAACTGTGGGAGCAATAATTAGAAAATGGAGGACATGCAAGACCACTGTTAATCTCCCTCGATCTGGGGCTCCATGCACGATCCCATCCTGTGGGGTCAAAATGGTCTCAAGAACAGTGAGCAAAAATCCAAGAACCACATGAGGGGACCTAGTGAATGACCTGCTGAGAGCTGAGACCAAGATTACACAGGCTACCATCAGTAACACACTACGCAGCTAGGGACTCTGCAGGGATCCTGCAGTGCCAGAAGTGACCCTTGCTTAAACTATTACATGTCTGGGCCCATCTGAAGTTTGCTAGAGAGCATTTGGATGATCCAGAAGAGTATTGGGAGAATGTCATATGGTCAGATGAAACCAAAGCAGAACTGTGGTAGAAACACAACTCGTCGTGCTTGAAGGAAAAAGAATGCTGAGTTACATCCAAAGAGCACTATACCTACTGTGAAGCATGGGGGTGGGAACATCATGCTTTGGTGCTGTTTCTCTGCCAAGGGACCAGATCAAATGATCCGTATACATGAAAGAATGAATGGGGTCATGTATCATGAGATTTTGAGTACAAACCTCCTACCATCAGGAAGGACATTGAAGATGAAATGCGGCTGAGTCTTTCAGCATGACAGTGACCCCAAGCACAATGCCAGGACAATGAATTTCAAGGTCCTGGAGTGGCATAGCCAGTCTCCAGATCTCAACCCTATAGAAAACCTTTGGAGGGTGTTGAAAGTCCGTGTCACCCAGAGACAGCCCTAAAACATCCCTGCTCTGGAGGAGATTTGCATGGACAACATACCAGCAATAGTGTGTGGCAACCTTGTGAAGACACACAGAAAACATTTGACCTCTGTCATTGCCAACAAAGGATATATAACAAAGTATTGAGTGGAACTTTTGTTATTGACCAAATACCTATTTTCCACCAGAATTTGAAAATACATTCTTTCCAAATCAGACAATGTGATTTTCAGGACTTGTTTTCTCATTTTGTCTCTCATAGTTGAGGTCACCTATGATGTCAATATTAGGCCAACCTCATCTTTTTAAGCACAATTGGTGACTGATTAAATACTTTTTTCCCCACTGTAAGCAAACCCCATGAATCAATAAATTGTAGAAGTTAGCCGCAATAACTTAAAGTATCAGTCTTACATCATTCTGAAGGGATTTGGGCCCAATCTTCTTACATCACCTCTTAAGTTCATTAAGCGTTGTGGTCATTTGACAGAATTTCAATTGGGTTGAGGTATGGACTCGACTAAAATTAATTTACAGTATTTAATCTACATTTAGCTTGAATTATTTCTATTCTATTTTATAGGTCCCAATTTGAACTGTCATTCCATGTTCAATTACTTAATAGTGTAACTGAGTTAATATATTCATATTCTATGTCATTTTCCCCCTATCAGCAGGAAGATTATTCCACATGTCTAACACCTTTTCGTAATTTTAGAAGTGTCTGCAAGTATTTTGAAGTCCTAAGTTTTTAACTGTAATTAGTAAAGGTCAAAGCAAATACGTCCAAACAATCCTGTCTATCTATCTGGCTTGTCATGTGAGCTAAGCAGCACCGAATGTAATAAATAAGTGGAACAGATGTGTCCAACACCCAGCTCTGTTCTCTCATCTGACTGGGATATGAACAAACAGTGCTGTAAACAGAGACTTCACTTTTGGCATTATTGCACACAACCATTCCTAGGCAACTAATTGTAAGTTGGGCTTTTATTACGTTCTTGTTTCCAACTATCAGCCATCATCTATAACAAGTATTTCATGGAGATTGTAAATGCAGTCATGATAATTTTACAGGGGTTTAGTGTCTGCTGATAAAATGTCTGTGTTAAGCACAATGTGTAATATAAGGTGTTGTGAATTTCTAGCTATATTAATTATATTATACTGTACTTGGCTTGTTGGTCTGAAATGGAGAAATACTACTCTAGAAGACATTAGTGTAAATACTGTGAACATTAGTCTGCCAGTAAAGTATCATGAATGTGGCCTGGAAAAGTTATTTTTGCATAGGGGACACAATTGGTAATAAACTGCTTCTGTCTTCTCAGCGTCCTTCATGATGTCTGACAGCCAGGGATTGAACCTTGTAGAAAATTTACCTCAGCACCATATTTTCTGTGATGCACAGTTAAAGCCCCAAGTCTAAGTGGCAAAAATTTACAATGCTTGGTAATAATCTAGTTAAAACATGTTTTTCAAATAAATTCAGTAACATTTTTAATATTTCTAGATAAGTCAGTAAAATAACTCATTTTCCTTTTGACTATATATTTTTGCACAGGGCATCCTAAACCTTTTGGATGTTCTCTGTTACTTCAAACTTTAAACTTCAAACCAAATCTTGCAGATCAGATTAGTTACTTCATTGGGTACATGTGTTTTAGTCATCAGATTAGTTACTTCATTGGGTACATGTGTTTTAGTCATTAAATACACTATACTAGGTCCATATATTCTTAAAGGGAACTTGACCCCTAGAAATCAGTCCCCAGACCATTTATACCTGTCCCTGCACCTCCAGGAATGCATTTTAGGCATCCCTTTGTGTAAAAAAGGGTATTTGTAAAGTATGTAAAAGTGCTTTTATTACCTTGCTTTCTGCGGCTTCTAAGTGCTTGAGAAGTCGCACAGGGCGTTCCCTGTGGCTTCTCAGCACAGCCTGCAGATCAATTATTCACGCCCAGATGGGCGTGCTAATGTGTTGTGTGCTCCCTCATAACCCTCCATGGGTGGTATAGACTGTATGACGCAAATCGCGTGATATTCATATTATAGGACTTCGCACTGTTCATTGCACATGTGCGAGTTTGCTCTGCGGCAGCTAATCCCACACTAGCTGCTGTGGAGCAAACTCGCGCATGTGCAATGGGCCTTCTGTGGGCAAACCATGACATCACTGCTATCTACCTTTGACTGGTATGCTGACATCAGTTGCCAGCATTACGATAAATGGACTCGGTGGGCCTCTGTGCTACTATGCTTTACAGCTTAACCCCTTCATGACCCAGCCTATTTTGACCCTAAAGACCTTGGCCTTTTTTGCAATTCTGACCAGTGTCCCTTTATGAGGTTATAACTCGGGAACGCTTCAACCGATCCTAGCGATTCTGAGATTGTTTTTTCGTGACATATTGGGCTTCATGCTAGTGTTAAATTTAAGTCGATAATTTTTGCGTTTATTTGTGAAAAAATCAAAAATATGGCAAAAATTTTGAAAATTTCACAATTTTCACATTTTTAATTTTTTTTTCTGATAAACAAGAGAGATATGTGACAGAAAAAAGTTATTAAATAATATTTCCCACATGTCTACTTCACATCAGCACAATTTTGGAAAAAAAAAAATTTTTTGTTAGGACGTTATAAGAGTTCAAAGTTCATGAGCAATTTTTCATTTTTCAACCAAAATTTACAAAACCATTTCTTTTAGTGACCACATCACATTTGAAGTCCTTTTGAGGGGTGTACATGACAGAAAACACCCAAAAGTGACACCATTCCAAAAACTGCACCCCTCAAGCTACTCAAAACTACATTCGAGAAGATGATTAACCCTTCAGGTGCTTCACAGGAACTAAAGCAAAGTGGAAACAAAAAATGGATATTTTAATTTTTTTATCAAAAATGTTCTTTTAGCCTCAATTCTTTCATTTTCACATGGGCAACAGGATAAAATGGATCTTAAAATGTGTTGTGCAAATTCTCCCGAGTACATCGATACCTCATAAGTGGTCATAAACCACTGTTTGGGCGCACGGCAGGGCTCAGAAGTGAAGGAGCGCAATTTGACTTTTGGAGCTAATTTTACATTCAAAAAGTGAAATTGCGCTCCTTCCCTTCTGACCCTTGCCGTGCGCCCAAACAGTGGTTTATGACCACATATGAGGTATCGGTGTACTCAGGAGAAATTGCCCAACAAATTTTAGGATGAATTTTATGCTGTTGCCATGTGAAAACGAAAAAATTTAGGCTAAAAGAAAATTTTTGTGAAAACAAAAATACTATTTCATTTTCACAGATCAATTTGTAAAGCACCTGGGGTTCAATATGCTCACTACCCATCTAGATATGTTCCCTGGGGGGTCTAGTTTCCAAAATAGGGTCACTTGTGGGGGAGCTCCAATGTTTAGGCACGCAGGGGCTCTCCAAACGCGACATGGTGTCCGCTAACAATTTGAATAAAAATCAGCTCAAATTGTTAGCTGTAACCATGTTGTGTTTAGTGAGCCCCTGTGTGCCTAAACATTGGGGCTCCCCCACAAGTGACCCCATTTTGGAAACTAGACCCCCCAAGGAACGTATCTAGATGCATAGTGAGCACTTTGAACCCCCAGGTGCTTCACAAATTCATCCATAAAAATGAAAAAGAACTTTTTTTTCCACAAAAAAATTCTTTTTTTCATTATTATGGATCAATTTGTGAAGCACCTGGGGGTTCAAAGTGCTCACTATGCATCTAGATACGTTCCTTTGGGGGTCTAGTTTCCAAAATGGGGTCACTTGTAGGGGAGCTCCAATGTGGAGACGCACAGGGGCTCTCCAAACGCGACATGGTGTCCGCTAACAATTTGAATGCAAAATGAGCTCAAATTGTTAGCGGACACCATGTTGCGTTTGGAGAGCCCCTGTGCGTCTCCACATAGGAGCTCATCCACAAGTGACCCCATTTTGGAAACTAGACCCCAAGGGAACGTATCTAGATGCATAGTGAGCACTTTGAAGCCCCAGGTGCTTCACAAATTAATCTGTAAAAATGAAAAAGTACTTTTTTTCCACAAAAATCTTTTTTTTTCAATAATTTGTGAAGCACCTGGGGTTCAATATGCTCACTACCCATCTAGATATGTTCCCTGGGGGGTCTAGTTTCCAAAATGGGGTCACTTGTGGGGAGACTCCAATGTTTAGGCACACAGGGGCTCTCCAAACGCGACATGGTGTCCGCTCACAATTTGAATAAAAATCAGCTCAAATTGTTAGCTGTCACCATGTTGCGTTTGGTGAGCCCCTGTGTGCCTAAACATTGGGGCTCCCCCACAAGTGACCCCATTTTGGAAACTAGACCCCCCAGGGAACGTATCTAGATGCATAGTGAGCACTTTGAACCCCCAGGTGCTTCACAAATTCATCCGTAAAAATAAAATAGTACTTTTATTTCCACAAAAATTTTCTTTTTTCATATTTACAGATTAATTTGTGAAGCACTGGGGTGTTCAAAATGCTCACCACCCATCTAGATAAGTTCCCTGGGGGGTCTAGTTTCCAAAATGGGGTCACTTGTAGGGGAGCTCCAATGTTTAGGCACATAGGGGCTCTCCAAACGTGACATGATGTCCGCTAACAATTTGGGTTGATTTCCATTCAAATTGTTAACAGACACCATGTCGCGTTTGGAGAGCCCCTGTGTGCCTAAACATTGGAGCTCCCCCACAAGTGACCCCATTTTGGAAACTAGACCCCCCAGGGAACGTATCTAGATGTATAGTGAGCACTTTGAACCCCCAGGTGCTTCACAAATTGATCCGTAAAAATGAAAAAGTACTTTTTTCCACAAAATATTTATTTTTTCATTTTTACGGATCAATTTGTGAAGCACCTGGGGGTTCAAAGTGCTCACTATGCATCTAGATACGTTCCTTGGGGGTCTAGTTTCCAAAATGGGGTCACTTGTGGGGGAGCTCCAATGTTTAGGCACACGGGGGCTCTCCATACGCGACATAGTGTCCGCTAACAATTGGAATTGTTAGCGGACACCATGTTGCGTATGGAGAGCCACTGTGTGACTAAACATTAGAGCTCCCCCACAAGTGACCCCATTTTGGAAACTAGACCCCCCAAGGAACGTATCTAGATGCATAGTGAGCACTTTGAACCCCCAGGTGCTTCACAAATTGATCCGTAAAAATGAAAAAATAATTTTTTTGTGGAAAAAAAAGTACTTTTTTAATTTCATGGATCAATTTGTGAACCGCTTGGGGGTTCAAGTACTCACTATGCATCTAGATACGTTCCTTGGGGGGTGTAGTTTCCAAAATGGGGTCACTTGTGGGGGAGCTCCAATGTTTAGGCACATAGGGGCTCTCCAAACGTGACATAGTGTCCGCTAACAATTGGAATTGTTAGCGGACACCATGTTGCGTATGGAGAGCCACTGTGTGACTAAACATTAGAGCTCCCCCACAAGTGACCCCATTTTGGAAACTAGACCCCCCAAGTAACATATCTAGATGCACAGTGAGCACTTTGAACCACCATGTGCTTCTCAAATTGAGACGTATAAATGAATAAAGAAACTTTTTGTAAATAAACATACTAGTCTAGTAGTTGCAATTCGCAGCATGGGGGACCCATGGGGCTCTGCCATATTTTTGGTCCAGCCAGGTACAACTTGGCAGCTACGGACTGCCGCCAGCCCCCAGCTGCCTCGTCATACCTGGCTGGAACCAAAAATACAGCGAAGCCTATTTTTTTTTTATTTCTAGAAAAAAAATGACATAGGGCTCCGCCATATTTTTGGTCCAGCCAGGTACAACTTGGCAGCTACGGACTGCCGCCAGCCCCCAGCTGCCTCGTCATACCTGGCTGGAACCAAAAATACAGCGAAGCCTATTTTTTTTTTATTTCTAGAATTATTTCTAGAAAAAAAATGACATAGGGCTCCGCCATATTTTTGGTCCAGCCAGGTACAACTTGGCAGCTACGGACTGCCGCCAGCCCCCAGCTGCCTCGTCATACCTGGCTGGAACCAAAAATACAGCGAAGCCTATTTTTTTTTTTATTTCTAGAATTATTTCTAGAAAAAAAATGACATAGGGCTCCGCCATATTTTTGGTCCAGCCAGGTACAACTTGGCAGCTACGGACTGCCACCAGCCCCCAGCTGCCTCGTCATACCTGGCTGGAACCAAAAATACAGCGAAGCCCATTTTTTTTTTAATTTCTAGAACTAATTCTAGAAAAAAAATTACGTGGGGCTCCGCCATATTTTTGGTCCAGCCAGGTACAACTAGGCAGCTGGGGGCTGGAATCCTCAGCATAGAGAGGCCCAAGCGTTCTGGGCCCCCCATGCTGCGAATTGCAGCCCGCAGCCGCCCCAGAAAATGGCGCATTCATTGAAGCGCCATTTTCTGGCGCTGTACCCACGCTCTTCCAGTTGCCCTGGTGCCGGTGGCTAACTGGGTAATAAAGGGGTTAATGCCAGCTTTTTATTGGCAGCTGGCACTAAGCCCGAGATTCATAATATAGGGCCAATGTTAGACCCGCCATTAGGAATCTCTAGTATGGTAAATAGTCAATAAATACACACAGAGAAAAATCTTTTTATTTGAAAAAAAAACACAGACACAATTCGGACTCCATCTTTATTATAAAAAGATCCGACGTAGTCCACAACGAAGGTCCCACGACGCTCGATCGCTCCGACGTAGTCCATAACGAAGGTCCCACGACGCTCGATCGCCTTTGCTTTTAGATCGCTACTCTGGAGCCCGATCCGCCAGCATGGTGATCGAGCTGCAGAAAGTGATCTGACACCCCTGGCGCAGTGACCCACTATGTGCATCACTGCGCCTGCCAGATCGATTTCCGCAGCTCGATCCCCATGCATGGGGATCGAGCTGCGGAAACCGATCTGGCAGCACAGGCGCATTGACCCACTATGTGAATCACTGCGTGCGGGCTGTCAGATTGCTTTCTGCAGCTCGATGCCCATGCAGGGAGATCGGGCTGCAGAGCAGCGATCTAAGGGCGCCTTCACACTGGCGTTCCCCTCGGCAGCGTTCTGCGGAGGGGAATCGCCATGTGTGCGCCGCGGCCGCCAGCTCCTATCTTTAGAATGGGAGTGCACGGTGCTGCGCTTGACAGCGCATGACCGTGCGCACCCATTCACTCCCATATGTGATCTGTGCGCAGGCATCCGCCTGCGCACAAATCACACACTCCTGCCCGCACCAGGACGCAACATGTTGCGTCCTGGTGCGGGCGGGAGTGTGTGATTTGTGCGCAGGCATACGCCTGCACACAGATCACATATGGGAGTGACTGGGTGCGCACGGTCATGCGCTGTCAAGCGCAGCACCGTGCGCTCCCATTCTAAAGATAGGAGCTGGCGGCCGCGGCGCACACATGGCGATTCCCCTCCGCAGAACGCTGCCGAGGGGAACGCCAGTGTGAAGGCGCCCTAAGAGCCTGGGCGCAGTGACCCACTATGTGCATCACTGCGCCCGGGCTGTCAGATTGCTTTCTGCAGCTTGATCCCCATGCATGGGGATCAAGCTGCGGAAAGCGATCTGGCAGCCCAGGCGCAGTGATGCACATAGTGGGTCACTGCGCCCGGGGTGTCAGATCACTTTCTGCAGCTAGATCCTCAGGATCCAGCTGTAGAAAGTGATCTGACAGATCCAGCACAGTGATCCACAGTGACCATTATGTGATCACTGTGCTGGATCTGTCAGATCACTTCCTGCACCTAGATCCTCAGGATCCAGCTGTAGAAGTGATCTGACAGATCCAGCACAGTGATCTACAGTGATCACATAATGGTCACTGTGGATCACTGTGCTGGAGCTGTCAGATCACTTCCTGCACCTAGATCCTCAGGATCCAGCTGTAGAAGTGATCTGACAGATCCAGCACAGTGATCTACAGTGATCACATAATGGTCACTGTGGATCACTGTGCTGGAGCTGTCAGATCACTTCTACAGCTGGATCCTCAGGATCCAGCTGTAGAAGTGATCTGGCAGCTCCAGCACAGAGCAGTCAGATCGGAGGCGGCGCAGAAGAGGAGAGACTCACAGCAGAAGAGGAGCGGGACGCAGCAGTCACAGGACGGAGCGGGCCGCCGGAGGGGTGAGTGGGAGAGGCGATCGCCGCTCCGGTGATCGGGGGGGGCAGGAAGGGGGCAGTGGGGGGGCTGGTACTAGATGTGGGGGGGCACTTAGAGGAAGCGGGGGCAGTCAGGAGGAGGCGGGCGGCAGCTAGAGGAAGCGGGAGGCAGGGACAGGAAGCGGGCGGCAGGGACAGGAAGCGGGGGGGAGGGGGGGTAGAAAGATGATGGGGGGGGGGGCAGGAAAGAGAGGTGGGGGACAGGGGGGATGTTATAGTATGACAGGGGAGCAGATCGGAGGGTAGGGAGAGCAGCGGCAGGCAGGGAAACATGACAGGCGCGGTGATTTTCACTTTCACTTTTGAGCGCCAATCACCGCGCCTGTAGCCGGGGGGGGTAGGAGTGGGGGCAAATCGACCCCCCCTGGGGTGTAGTACAACTCCCCATGTACCTGCAGGCCGAGTGACAGGTCAGTGAGACCCTCACTCGGCCTGCAGGAGCCCGTTCATTCCATGGCCCAGGGGGTGGGCCAAGGGTCGGGAAGGCACTTGTTTTCATGGCCCAAACGGTGGGCCAAGGGTCGTGAAGGGGTTAATGTGCATCCTCAGACACACATACAGCTGAAATAGGCACTGGCATCAGCAGACTCCCCCAGCTATATAGGCCCCTTTAAAATATGAAAACAGCATAACCTAGTGCATTACTCCTAATGATATCACAAATTGTGCTTTTTTTTGTTTCTCTGAGGCTTTACAAATGCCTTAAATTGTTGAATCTGTGCCATAGAATTAAAAGTTGAAGTATATTTTACAGACCAGTCTGTTTAACTCATTCTAATATTCCATACACATGTACTCTTGGGTCACCCAACCTCCAATATATAAGATCCTTCTCTCCTCACACATTCTTCCATACAAATTAGATAGTTGTTGATTCAATTCAAAATTGTTGGCTTCAGCTAGTTTTCTTCTAATATGTATAAGACCTTTGACAGAAACGGATCAGATTTTTTGCACAGAGCATGCTCAGAAATCCTGCCATTCTAATTTCAGCACCATGGACAGCACAGGCTGTGAATTCAGCACCAGGGACAGTGGCAGAAAATTAATTCTGCAAAAAACAGGATCCGTAACCATAGGCCAGGGTCACACATGGTAGCCATTTTTTTCTAAGTCCAAAAACGCATATGTATTTGCAAGTGCGTCTGCGTTTTTCAAAAACACATGCGTTTTTGTTCAGCATCCCAATGCAAGCAGCATTTTCGGGTGCAGTAAAAAAACGCATTCTCAAAATTCTCAATTCATGGGTAAAATATGTATTTCGTGAACACTTTCCCATTACTGAGACAGGAGATGACAGTTGTAACTGCTGAGATTCTACGTAGTTAAAAGATGAAGGAGGGGCGGAGCTCTGTCTCTAGCTTACCCCTGTATTTAGCTCCTCCCTCTGCCTAGCTCCACCTTCCTCCCATCATGGTAGAATCTCATCAGTGACAACTGCCATCTCCTATCTCAGTAATGGGAAAGTCTTCAGAGAGTAGGCACACGCAAAGTCTTCACTGAATACAGATTTTACTTCAGAGTTGATAATTGTGATAATGACTGATCCGTTCTGGCAAAAAAAGAAGCAAATTTGTCTGATAAGATAAATTACAAAGTTTCTTATTTTCATGTGTACTAAAAAACATAGAGAATAAAACTCAATTTACTAAATGTTAAGGTCATTGTGTTGTCCTGTGTGAAGATATCTTAACATCAGTAAAATAGCAGTATTTTAAGCTTATTTCATAAATTAAATATATTCTAAAGTACAGAATAAAAATATAAAGATAAATGCAAGAGAGGAAAGGATAATGCTGAGAATCTCCATGGGTAATTGTTTCAACACTGCGACTGTAATATCTCGCCAGCACAGCACTAAACAGGGTAAGGATCTGTTTCATCATAAAGTGTCATGATGTTTAAGAGCATTTGGACTGAAAGCGCAATCTGCAGTGACCAAACCTCTCATAAGCGTAAAGAATCAAAAGGCTAGATTCATAATTGATGTTTTTGTGAATTAGTTATATTTGATCTATATTAACTATCCAGTATTTATGCTTGGGTTTGGTTACGTTATATGAAATAATACATACACCCTTTAGTTGTTTTGGCAATTTTGGTAAAAAAAAAAAAGTACACAATAGATTTACCTCCAAATGTAAATTTGGAGATGTTGAAAAAAATCCAGAAAAAACGCAAATCCACAAGTAGAACTCTAGGTAAGTGTGCTCTCAGGAGACACAAATACCAAGAATGATCAGGCACTGACATGATATGAAATGTTACAGGCTAACATTCTATTGTGGCATAACTGTTTTGCTCTCATCCATACATGGTAAATTATAAGTCACCTGATAAAAATGCTGGTGATTGACTACAAAGAGCAGGGTTAAAATTTCCCCTCAAAACATAGTCTATGATTTTGTTGCAAAATTTCGTGATTTTAGATGCAACGGTGCTGATTCTTTTAGTGGACATACATACACACATACATACACACGCACACACACTTTGTGACTTCTATGTGGAAAATAATCATTCTATTTTGCGATAACTAAGAAAAATTAGACTAGAGTCACACTTAGAAGGCACAATCCAGTAACCGGATCCATTACCGGATCCAGTATAGGACTGTGCCTTCATACTTCTTATAATCTGTAAAAATGCAATCCTCATTCCGGATCTGGATGCATTAATGCATCCGGTTTTCGAATGAGAATTTTTGTAATATTAAAAACCACATCCGGAAGCAGATCCGGTACGTCAAGGTACATTTATGTATCTTGCGGTATTGGATCCGGTTCTCATAGGCGCCCATGTTAAAAAAAAACGGATCCGATTTTGCAGCCGCTCCGAAAAATGCAGCCTGCATGATTTTTACCGCAAGCTGCAAAACCGGATCTAGTAACTGGATTGCCATTTGGAAAATCTGGTTTTTCTATTACAGCCTATGGGCTATGGATCCGGATGTATAAAAATACCGCAAATGTGATCCTAGCTTTAGTTACTATCCCAGGCAACGCTGGGTTCTATAGCTAATATATATATATATATATTGGCCATATATACACTACCGTTCAACAGTTTATGGTCACCAAGACAATTTTGTGTTTTCCATGAAAACACATACTTTTGTTTATCAAATGAGTTGCAAAATGAATAGAAAATATAGTCCATAATAATAATCCATAATAGTCTATAAAAATAATTTTCTGCTTCAAACGTTTTCATCAAAGAATGCTCCCTTTACAGCATTGCAGACCTTTGGCGGGTACGATTTAATGAAGCTGCCAGATGAGGAGCTGTGAGGAGTCGATTTCTCAAACTAGAGACTAATGTACTTGTCTTGTTGCTCAGTTGTGCAGCGGGGCCTCCCCCTTCTCTTTCTACTCTGGTTAGAGCATGTTTGTGCTCTCCTCTGTAGGGAGTAGTACACACCGTTGTAGAAAATCTTCAGTTTCTTGTCAATTTCTCGCCTTGGAATAGCCTTCATTTCTAACATTAAGAATAGACTGTCGAGTTTCACATGAAAGTTCTCTTTTTCTGGCCATTTTGAGAGTTTCATAGAGCAAACTAATGTAATGCTCCTGATTCTCAACTACTGTAACTCAAAGGAAGGTCAATTTTATAGCTTCTCTAATCAGCCAAACCATTTTCAGCTGTGCCAACATACTTGTGCAAGGGTTTTCTAAACATCCATTAGCCTTCTTACACAGTTTGCGAACACAATGTATTATTAAAAAACTGGAGTGGTGGTTGTTGGAAATGGACCTCTATAAACCAATATACTGTAGATATTGCATTAAACAACAGACGTTTGCAGCTAGAACAGTCATTTGCCACAGTAACAATGTATAGAATGTATTTCTGATTGGTTTAATGTTAGCTTCATTGAAAAAAAATTGCTTTTGTTTCAAAAATAAGGAAATGACTAAATGACCCCAAACTTTTGAATAATAATGTATATATATATATATATATATATATATATATATACAATAGGTAGTGTTCACCTTACCTATGATTACTGACAACTTTGTGATGCTATTCTAATCTTTTTGCATATCTTCACTTCTCATATCTGTACAAAACGCATATATTAATAGTCAGTACCAGTGTCACCAGTGTTTTCAATCGGTGTGCCATTACTGTGTCATCCGTGTATCATCTGTGTTTTTCCACTATGGCTAAAGAAATGAAATTATTAAAAAGCTTCTGCTATACTTTCAATGTTAAACACGTACAGCCCACGGATGGCACACAGACGGCACACTGATGGCATATGTGTGCTGTACGTATTTTTCACGAACACATAGACTTGTATTGGCCATTGTTTTCCATGTTTCTAGAAAATAATCAACATGTATCCATGTGGTTCACAGAGACACGTGTGCAACATTGTAGGTTATAATGGTCACACGTGGTATGTGTGAAAACAACAAATGTCACTTGTACTAGAAACACAAACATGTGAAGGAGACCTATTGACTACAGTGGTGATGTCACAACTACAGAGCACATCACTGCGGCAGCCATTCACTGAGCTCAGCTTCTCTTCTCATGTAGACGGCATACGCCATTTAGCTCTTTGCTGCAGCAGTCATGTGCATTGTAATAGTGACATCACCACTGCATGCAATACACTAACAGAGTGATGGAGGTAAATCGGCGGTGGACCCGGACAGGGTGAGTACTAGAATATATTTGCAATAATGTATGTATAAAAACATTTGGGAACAAGTTTTTGTAATATGAAAACCGCTTAAAGGGAACCTGTCACATCCTTTTTTGTTTTTAAGTTGCCCCCAGTGTTATTTGGGTCATGCACTGTGCATCAATAACCTTGTTTATAAAGAAATATCCATGTATTTATCATAAAAAAGCACTTTAGATGCTTAGGTATTTGCATTAGGCACTTGCACAGACAGTCATCGGGTTAAATGCTTCACGCTGGCATCAGTCACGGTAATGCACTTCAGTCATATAGTTTTTTAAACATAGTCATGCCCCCCACATTGTAATATATTAACATCGCTGAAGAACCTGCAGCAATACGCATGCTGGAGAAGGATCTGTGTAATGTTAAAATTATGGGATCATAATGGGTGGAGCTAATCCTACATCTCCCTCACTTAAGGCCTGCTTAGCTCTGCCCATTATAGTTCCATGGTCATCAAATCACCACAGATCCTTCTACAGTATCTGAATTTCTGCAGGTACTTTAGTGATGTCAATATGCTACAATTTGGGGAGGAAGGGGGGCATGACTAAAACCCCCATCACACTAAGCGAGATTGCTAGCGTGATCGCTGCTGAGTGACAAGTTTTGTGATGCAACAGCGACCTCAACAGCTATCTCACTTTGTGTGACACGTAGCAGCAATAAGGCTCCTGCTGTGAGATCGCTGATCATTCCAAACAGTTCAGGACCATTTTATGTTCGTCATGCTCCCGCTGGGCAGTGTGCATCACTGTGTTTGACAGGGACAACAACCAACGATCTCAATACTATGCCCGAGAGGGAAAGGGTCCCAATGACCGCTGTATCGTTGCTGCGTCGCTTGTGAGATCTGACTGTTTGACATCTCAACACCAATCACATATCGACGCACCAACAATCCCTACCATGTCGGATCGTTGTCAGGATCGCTGGTGCATCAACAAGTGTGACGGTACCCTAAGTTTAAAAACTGCATGACTGAATGTGGATTCGTGTGACTGATGCAAGTCAGAAGTATCTACCCAATGACTGTTTGTGCAGGTGCTTAATGCAAACATCTAAGTATCTAAAGTGATTTTTTTTTTATAAAAACATGAATTTTTTAAAACCAAATTACTGATACACAGTGCATGATCTCAATAACATTGGGCCTAGTTAAAAGGGAATCAACCACCAGGATTTAACCACCTGTAAATTACTGTAGCAAGTGATTCACGTGTTCAACGTTACATCACTATTTGTTTTGTTTTTTATTCCTCCCCTGTGGGCTTGCCAGTCTGCTGTAAGCCAAACCCTCTATCCTCTGGATGAGAGGGAGGGGATTTGGCTTACAGCAGACTGCCAAGCCCACAGGGGAGAAATAAAAGATAAAACCCCAAATAGTGATGTCCTGCTGCACACGCCAATCACCTGTGAACTGATTAAAGGTGATGGTGGTTGGTTCCCTTTAAAAACAAAAAAAGGACAGCTTCCCTTTAATGTGAATTATAATAAGACAGTAAGCATGAACTTTAAAGATATCGTTACATATAAGCAATATGTACACAATAGTTGCATATCTTTAAACTGCTATCCTCAGGATAGTGTTCCTGTACTTGAATGTAGCATTAGATGAGACTTTTGAGTCGGGTTCTTTACATCCTTCATGCTGCTATTTTAGACATAAACATCTCAGTTTCACATTACATGAGACAAGTCTGTAACAGAATAGCAGAGAATCAATATGAATTGAGTCCATACAGCCATAAGCAATCACTGACTTTAAAGTGAGCCTGTCAGTAATGTTTTCTTCTCTTTATGGCAGGTGCCTGTTTCAGTGGCCATGATGACTCCCCAGGTGATCACCCCTCAGCAGATGCAGCAGATCCTTCAACAGCAAGTCCTATCTCCACAGCAGCTCCAAGCCCTCCTCCAGCAGCAACAAGCCGTTATGTTACAACAGGTAATGTTGGTTACCTTCCTTGAACAGTTAATGTTTTCCGAGTGCTCGAATGCTACGATTGCATAAGCCTTCTGTCATGTTTATCTCGTCTTCACCTTTTATAGCAGTGTATATCACACAATGAAAAATAATGTGCTGTCAGGTGATTGTTTACTTTGTCATCTGAAACAGCACATTACATTTCTAGACTTGTCAAAGCACAAGAAGTGTCAAAGAGAGATGCAGGAGATTGTTGTTTTTATCATATATAACACGTTACCACTTGTTTTAGTCATAATAGGGCTGTGGTAGACGCAGAAATCTCCAGTATTTATTTTAAGTGGAAAAATAATAGTTCTGCTTTCTATAATAAAGAATATGTAGAACATTGCGGTTTAGGAGAGAATTCAATGCAAGAAAAAGTCAAGCGGTTGAACCACAAGTCAGTAGATTTTTTAATGAGTTTGTAGAGCAAGTATTTTAGAATCAGGAATATTTTGCTGCCTCTATTAAACTATACAATTATATCATATAGTTAAAAAAAACAATGATAGGTAGGCAAATCATAATGTCCTGGGTTCTTAATGTTGTATAGTACAGTGCATATGCTCCCATTGTTCACTTTCAAGTGCAGACAAATAACAGTGATATTACATTAAAAAATGGCTGAAACATGTTGTAACACTAACTGTAAACAAAATGATATACAGCTGCATCTCAATGACTTAGAATATCATCAAAAAGTTAATTTATTTCAATAATTCAATACATACAGTGAAACGCATATATTATATAGAGCCATTACAAACAGAGTGATCTATTTCAAGTGTTTATTTCTGTAAATGTTGATGATTATGGCTTACAACCAATGCAAATCCAAAAATCATTATTTCAGAAAATAAAATGATGGGTCTGAGAGATAAATTATTACCTGATTAGGTATCAGAGACTTCACCTTGTGTGGTTGTGAGAGTCACAACCACTATAAAAGCATATCACGTCTGCTGCAGTCCTCAGCGTGGTGCATATAGAGTAGGGAGGATGAAGGGTTAAAAAACATGCTGCTGTATTCCATGAGGCATCAAAGAGTAAATATAATATTGATTTATTAGTCAATGTGTTTCAGGGCTCCCTGAACACTTCCTCTGCACAAATCAATATCACGTTGCCATGTTTCAAGAGGTTTCAGAAACACATTGATTAATAAATCAAAATTATATTCACCCTTTGATGCCTCGTGGAATACGTCAGCATGGTTTTTAACCCTCATCCTCCCTAACTTAATTTTCCAAGATAATAACCATTGGGATTTTGATAGCTGTAAGCCATAATCATCAACATTTACATAAATAAACACTTGATATAGATCACTCTGTTTGTAATGACTCTATATATGTGTTTCACTTTTTGTATCGAACTATTGAAAAAGATTAACTTTTTGAAGCTATTCTAATTCATTGAGATGCACCTGAATATATAATAAAAGGATAGGTTTAAAAGAAAATTATTCGGTAGAGCAGTCACAGCACTATAGGCTATATAGACTTAAAGTGCATCTGTTACTTTTGACATCCCATCTGAGAGCAGCATAACAGAGAGACAGTGACCCTAGTTCCATCAATCTCTCTGCAGATCTTGCAGTTTTATGCATGTGGAGCTCTATAACCATGCCCACACTACTGATTGGAAGATTTCTGCTCATATACAGTGTAGACACTGCCAATCAGTGGTGGGGGTGGGGTTATACAGAGCTCATGAATATGCTTGCCCACATGGCAACTAGTAGTCTTTTAATGATAACCTCCTGCTGATTTAACAGTGATTTTGTCAAAACTAAACTAGGCAGCCGAGGAAGGGCCTCTGTCCATATTATGCTGTTCTCAGATTAGGTAGCAAAAACCTGGTGACAGATTCACTTTAATAAATTCACCAGAAAAACAACAGCAGCAACAAATCTTTGAACATAATATGTCGAGCCATAAATGTTGCCAGTTATAGTAGCTGAACAACCTTTTTCAGATTTGTTGAATCCACAGAGATGAGCTCCTAATGATTATTTCCACTATTAAAAGCTCAGGCTTTACCTAATGTAGTGGTTCATAATTTGAGGAACCCCTTTATTAGCCGAACATAGCTCAATGACCAAATGCAAAGAAGTTATCAAAAGAAGACAATCTGTCTTTTTTAAATATACAATAAATAAATAAATAAATAGATAAATAAATAAATCTTTTTACACCCTCTAAGAGCTAACTGGAGGTAATCCACTTTATACAAATAGAGAGTCTATGGGGCCCCAAAAGTTCTTTTGGCATATGTAAAATAACCAATGCTATTAAAGAGTTGCAATAATTGGGGGCCCTGTTGGAGCTTTTGCATTGGGGCCCATAAGCTTCAAGTTACGTAACTGCAAGCCAGTGTAGATGAAATAAGCTTAATGCAGGAATCAGACAAATGCATGAAAAATCATCACATTTTCATCAGGAAAACATGGACAATTTTAATCTGTATTGTTATCCATGTGCAATTCGTGTGTAAAATTGCGTGTAAAATCTTCATAGTTAAATAAAATGTAATAATGTAAAATTTAAAATGAAAAAATAGCAATGTATTTTTAAAAATAACATGCTACACAGATGATATGTACACAATCTGATTTTTTTTTTTGCACTTCCATAAACATCAATGGGCAAGTGCTATCCGATATACGGAAGAGAATAGTGCATGCTGCAATTTTATTCACATGGACACTCAATCCGTGTAAAAAAAAAACCTTTCATCTGAAGAGTTCTATTAAATTACATTGATCAGTGTGCAGTCCGATTTTTACTAAAATAGCATGCATCCATATAATACATCATCTAAGGCTAGGGTCACACTTGCAGATTTTTCATGCTGTTTTGGAGACCTGCGTTTTTAAAAACGCATGTAAAAACGCACCCATAGGCCCCCATGCAAAAAACGCATGCCCTAATAGCAAAAACGCATGTCTTAATAGCAAAAACGCATGTCTAAAGTGACATGCATTTTTAGCATGAGTTTTTGCACTTATGTGAGTAGCTGCCTTCAAAAACGCATGCAAAAACGCATGGTACATTAGTACCATTTACTACCATCCAAAAATCGCATGTAAAAACGCGTCCTTAGGCCCCCATGCAAAAAAAACATGCCCTAATAGCAAAAATGCATGCCCCAATAGCAAAAACGCATGTCTAAAGTCCCATGCGTTTTTGCACTTATGTGATGAGCTGCCTTCAAAAACACATGCAAAAACGCATAGTACATTAGTACCATTTAGTACCATCCAAAAACGCATGTGTTTTCCATAGGGGCCCATGTTAAAAAACGCATGTGTTTTCTAAAAAACGCATGCGTTTTTAAATCAGCACCAAAAAATAGTGCATGAACTTTTTTTGGGTGCTGATTCAAAAACGCATGGAAAAATGCATGGGTGCCTAAAGGCACCTAAAAGAACACATGCAGAAATGAAATAAGCATGCAGAAACGCATGCTTATTTTTAAGGCACTTAAAAAATTCATGCCAAGTGTGACCCTAGCCTTAATAAGTAATCTTTCATGACCTATGACATATAGGTAAGTCATGGGTCTATGACATATAGGTAAGTCATGGGTCACCTCACTCCCTTTGATGCAGGCTCACGCTAAGGCTAGGGTCACACTTAAGGCTGATGCAAGTGCTAAAACTTTGAAATTCAGCAGCAGAGCATAGCGTTAATGCTATGCGCTGCGAGTGCAATGCTGCCCCATAGAAACCAGCTGTTTACCTTAGCAGCGGCCACACACAAAGCTGCAGGACGTGTGCTTTAGCTGAGCGCACAGGAAAACACTGCAGACCACATTTCCTGTGTACTGTGATAAAGTGTATGTTCTGCAGCTTTGTGTGTGGCCACTGCTAAGCTAAACAGCGGGTTTCTATGAGGTAGCGTTGCACTGGCAACGTATAGTGTTAACACTATGCTCTGCTGCTGAATTTTAACGTTTTTAGCGCTTGTGTCAGCCTTAAGTGTGACCCTAGCTTGTGAGCCCGCATCTTTCCCCCACATTTTGGCTGATCAACAGACATGTGCCCCTAACAGAAGCAGGCATAGTGGAGATCTGCCTGCCACTGTTAAACCATTAGATTGCGCTGTTAAACTCAGACAGCATGATCTAACATTCACCGGCAGGGATGGTGCCATTTCCTGCTCCCATCAGCAGCCCCATAATGTGATCGCAGAGCATTAATAGATTGACATGAAAGCAAGGGGGCAGATGATGACCCTCGTTCATGGTCTTAATTCACTTCCTGTGAACTTTGGCTGAGTGCCGGCATTCACAGAACATGATAATTTTTGCTGTACAGCACAAGCAATCAGATTGTGCCAGATTTAAGTGAACTAGTAAAAACACTACAAGGTGAAAAAAAAAAGTTTTGAAAAATAAGAAAAAAAAAATCACAAGTTCAAATCGCTCCCCTGTTGTCCTATTAAAATAAAATAATTTAATAAAAAGTAAAATACACATATTTGGTGTCATATTCAGAAATTCCTGATCTATTAAAATATAAAATCAGTTAATCTGATTGGTAAATTGCATAACAGAAAAAAATTGAAACACCAGAATTATTTTTGTTTTTGACACTGCAAAATTGCAATAACAGGCAATCAAAACCTTGTATCTACATAAAAAATAGTATTTCTAAAAACCTCAGCTCAGGGCACAAAAAATAAGCTCTCACACAGTCCCAGATTCCTAAAAATGAGAACCTTATGGATCTCAGAAAACGGCAACAAAAGTGCAACTCCTTTTTTTGACCAATTTATGGATTTTTTACATCACTTGAATAAGGCTAGGGTCACACTTAAGGCTGACACAAGTGCTAAAAACTTTGAAATTCAGCAGCAGCGCATAGCGTTACTGCTGTGCGCTGCCAGTGCAATGCAGCCCCAAAGAAACCCGCTGTTTACCTTAGCAGTGGCCACACACAAAGCTGCAGGATGTGCACTTTACCACAGTGCATATGAAATGCTGTCTGCAGCGTTTTCCTGTACGCTCAGATAAGCCTCAAGTCCTGCAGCTTTGTGTGTGGCCACTGCTAAGGTAAACAGCGGGTTTCTATGGGGCAGCGTTGCACTAGCAGTGCATAGCATTAACGCTATGCGCTGCTGCTGAATTTTCAAAGTTTTTAGCGCTTGCGTCTGCCTAAGTGTGACCCTAGCCTAAGAAAAATAAATCACATTTGGTATGTACAAACTAGTACTAACTTGAGTAGTCATACTGTTGTGTCAGCTTACAGGTCAGTTTTACTACAGAGTGTTCTAAAAGTAACTATGCAGTGCACTGTGGTGTTGTTATAAGTTCTAATACACAATATACTCGTCCACCGATCTGGTTACATTGCAGGACAGTTGTGAGGACTGTGGAAAACAGTGTGTGGCGCTGCATTAGCGACATTAAGTGGGACATGACCCGAGTGGACAGGAAATGGACACATCACCTACTGCCAAGTGTTAACCACTGTATAGTGACTTTATGAACAACCAGCATATAGTAAACATGTAAAATGAATAAAAAATGTTGCTTTTTTTGCCATTTCACTGCACTTGGAATATTTTTTCTGTTTTTAAGTATAATAGATAGAATCAAAGATATCATTGAAAGATACAACATATCCCGTGAAAATAAGTTCTTCTACAGCTATATTGATGGAAAAATAAAAATAGTTATG
Source organism: Allobates femoralis (assembly GCA_033576535.1). Taxonomy (NCBI): domain Eukaryota; kingdom Metazoa; phylum Chordata; class Amphibia; order Anura; family Aromobatidae; genus Allobates; species Allobates femoralis. Next base: position 324,793,251 of record JARQOC010000004.1, on the reverse strand, counting down.
GCTATTAGTATGGCTAAATAGTTTAAAAAAAAAAAAAAAACGGAGGAAAAATGAAAATGAAAAATGGAAGATTGCTAGATGGTGAAGTAGTTAATGGAACCTGTGATGTCTAAAACCCTATTTACCTGAATATATTGGCTTATCATGAATGTGAATAGTTTTAAAATTATGTTATGCAGGTTTACTAGAAGAGCAGCTGCATGGAGAAAATAAATTAATATCCTCCCTGGAGCTGCTTGCATCAGTCATTAAGTAAATAGTGTAAACTCTTGTTAAACCGCATTACTAGAGGAGTGGTTACAGGGAGAAATTTAAATTACATTCTTCAGTCGCAGCTTGCTTGCTTACAGTCATTGGAGAAATGTAAAGAGCGGTTCAGTCACCACTCCCTTATTGTGAGTGTACTGTAATCACTCCTTGGAACTTTGATTGACCACCTACAGCACTACAGCATGATTGCACAGACCAAGATGTCAATCAAAGAGCTCTGGAGTGATCATAATACACTCATAATGTGACTTTAACAGCTTTGGAAATGAGAAAGCTGTGGCTGCAGAACATTATTTAATTTTCTCCCTGCAGACGATCCTCCAGTAAAGTAGCCTAACATCATGTTAACACTAGTTACCTGCAGATTAACCCTTCATTCAGGTGAATAGCATTTTTGGACATTAGAGGTTCCTTTTAATAATGCATGTCCCTACTTAGCTTCAGTAACTTATACTGAGGCGCTGTCCACACTAGCATTATGGCTTATGTTCATAAAACTCCGCTATAAATAGAGCCGAACAAAACTTTATGGATATTTTTAGGGGTCTATCAGTCTTCTGTCATGATTCCAGTATTTTTGGCTGTGTGCACAGTGCTGCAGGCTATGCTATTTTTCACTGCTAAACAAGAACTGAAACTCAACAGAAAGGGAAAAAAATTGAACAGAGTCTAATATGCAACTAATACTGAGATAGAGATTGTAGTATCTGCTATACTGCTAAAGAAAATATACAGGCAAAAATAAACCAAGACTTCTCTGCTAATACATAATTTGGATGATGTGGACTTTATGACATCTCATTCTATTTGGGGCTTGATGGATTGACAGTTAAAATAAAATGAAGCAGCCCCAGGCTGCTACTAGCTTCTGACTGATGGCACTTGATAATTGACAAGGAAGTAGTGTATGTAAACATGTCTAGATGATACACAATACACATTTAAAGACGTAGTTTCCATTCAAATGCTAGTTCTTAAAAAGAATTTTCAAATTTCCTAGAAAAGGGCAGTATGGCAGTTGTTTCAATGCACAGCTTTGAATCACAGTCCAGAGTAGTGAAGCTTAGGTAATTTGTAATATATGAAACTTTTGCCTTTATTTATTAAAGTCAAAATGGTTTATTCAGCAACAACTACAAGAGTTTTACAAGAAACAGCAAGAACAGTTACATCTTCAGCTTTTGCAGCAGCAGCAACAACAGCAGCAGCAACAGCAGCAGCAGCAACAGCAGCAACAACAACAGCAGCAGCAGCAACAACAACAGCAGCAACAACAGCAGCAGCAACAACAACAGCAACAACAGCAGCAACAGCAAACCCCACCACATCCGGGAAAGCAAGCAAAAGAGGTTTGTACAATGTTTATTAAAAGCAGAAAATTAAAATCAAAACTAATTAATACAGTTGGTTTAGAGTTACATTTGGCTTCATGGTATTTTTATTGCAAAACTGTTGCAGCCTGCAAATGATTTCTTGCTCTCAAAATACCTGAAACAACCATTACATTTCATTAATGTGAAAGACATTCTGTCATCACAGAATTCCCGTTCAAACCAAGTACAGGTGATTGATAAATCTTGGAGGGGCTAAATGCAATGGAACTGTGGATAAAAAGGAGCACACATATAGTTTTATCCAAATAAAAATCGTAGATAATTTACTGGGTTCGCTCACCTGGGCAGGCTGTGTGACACATAACCAGTTTTATGGCTGCTGCAGAATCCACAAACCACGTAAACCACATGGCAATAATCAAAGACAATGGATATACATGTGGACGTAGACAGCACAGCCAACAGAAAGAAAAATGAGTAAGGAGTGAGGAATAGACTCTGAAACGTGTTGGATAAATAAAGATCACCACTTTGGAATATACACCACTTCATCTTTCTTTTTGTTGGCAGCGCAGTCTACGTCCACTTGTATATCCATTCCGGAACTAAAACTTTAAGTGCATCTTCCCACCTGCTTGTATTCCATCTATCTCTGTCACTTCTCTGGCTCTATGAAGACAGAGCTGTCAATCAAAGAGGGATGGGTGGAGATAAAGGGAAAACAACAAAGTGTGAAGTTGTACTTACTGTAAATGTTTGGCCGCAACAAAGGAGCGCCATTTTGTACTGACAGAATCCTTTTAATGTGAATAAAGCTATTCTAATAGTATTTCACCACAAACTACATCAATGCTTTTAACCTGCCCTATAAACATTTTATGGGGAGAATAAATGGGGAACCCACATTATGATGAACTCTGGGGATTTCAGTGGTGTGGCCCTAAAGTGATTAGGTCTTTATCACTGCTATTGAGTGCTGATAAATGTCTATTGTGGAAAGCCCAGTCAACTGTTGACCAAGTTAACAGGTGTAGCAAAGCATCTTTGAAATAACCAGACAATATTGCGTTACATATGATCTTCTAGAGTCTAGATGGTGGTGTGGACGTTTTAAAGAAGTATAAATGATGCATCTAAAAATCCATTGTAGATCAATAGGTGGACCCCTTATGGATGTGGTATTTTGAGATGTGTTTTCCATTTATTGCCTGATAATGTACAACATTAACATATTCTTCAGCACTTTACAAAGATTATTGGGCATATACAAAGGACGAAAAGTAACATAACATTTTATATTTTTGAAGTTTTGATAAATATCAGAGTATCTATAGAAAATGTATGCAAGGAGAAAGAGATCTTAGAAATGACTTTACGCAGTTAGCATCATTGATCAGATTTGAAAGGATTGTCGGCATCTTAAAAACATACTGAGTGGTTAGTGAATGGAAATTATATAGCCTCCTTGAAAAAATGAATTACAACTTATTTGTTGAACCAAGCAGTTGACCCCATTTCTTTCCTCAATAGCATGGTCTTAAAACTGTGACTATTCAATGCAAGTAGGGAGTTTTCACCCTCTTCTCCGTCTGTATGCGATGTAAAAATGACTATCTCACTATCAAACATGTCAGATAGGTGACTTTATGAAAGACTTAACCTCCCTGGCGGTATGATTTTGTCTGGAATTTTATGCTAAAAGCGGTACCATTTTTTTGCATGGAAATTTTGTGTTATGTACAGTAGGCCTGCAATTCTTAGTAATTACATGATCAAAGAAGACTCTAGTAGACCTCTCAGATGTGATAAAGTTTGAAACATTAAATCATGAATTATAATTAAATTAAATAATTTTATTCAATAATCAATACTCTTATTAAATAATAAATAATCAAATGTAATAAAATAAATACATAATGACAACTGTCAAATAACAAAAAATCAGTACACATCCTGTGTGTGATAAATCTTGAAGCATGGGACTGCACACAGACCCGCATCACAGTCTGGGCAATGGAACCGGGTTTCCTTGCGGATTTTCTTGCCCTTGCCGTCGCGCTTTGAGCAGCACACCACGCACATCCTCGTAGGTGCTGCCTTTTTAGCCGTTGGTGGAATGTAGTCCACAAAGTGGCGACCAGTTAGGCGTTCTGGGTTAGGAACGGCACTAGCACGATGGCCGGATCTGTTCCCAGACACGGATGGCGTTGGGTTGGCTTCAAAAATAAGTTGCGCCACCTTCCACACAAAGTCTGAATGCACAAGAGGCCTGTCACTGCTTTTTTTGTGCAGTATGTATGCGTTCCACAGGCATTGCTCCAGGAGATGGCGGAATATTTTTTTATAATATTTTTTTTGCTGCTTCCGCATCGCCGGATAGAATGTCATCGCCTGGTCAGCTCTGTCGACTCCTCCCATGGTGTTATTGTAGTCGATGACCAGTCGTGGCTTCATGATGTCTTTCCCACCTCTTGTGTGGACCATGGCAGTGGAGGTGTTATGTACGGTACTCATCAGGCACACATCTTTTTTGTCCCGCCAGCGCATCGCCATCATCTTGCCTTTCTGCCAGGCAACCATGTCTCCGGTTTTCAGTTTTTGTTTTGAAAACATGGATGGCAGGTCACGACGGTTGGCCCTAACAGTTCCATAGCCATCCGTCTTGTGCTTGAGCAAGAACTCGTACAGCTCCGGTGAGGTATAGAAATTGTCCGTTGTGACACAGTACCCCTGATTCAGCAACGGCTGAAGCAGGGTGAGGACCGATGATGTTGCCATCCCATAGCGGCTGTACCTGGGGTCGAATTGTGTGCCTTTACCCGTGTAGATCACTGAATTCCAGATATAGCCAGTGGCCGACTCACAGAGCATGTACGATTTTACGCCAAACCGGGCTCTCTTGGACGCAATATACTGGATCCAGCTGAGGCGTCCCTTGTATGCCATCAAACTTTCATCCACACTGAGGTCTCGGTCTGGCACATAGGCCTGCTGGAAATTTTGGACGATCAGCTGGTACACCTCCCAAATCTTTTTGAGTTTTGGCGCCGGATGTGAGGCTGCGTCAAAATCGTCATTGTTGGTGAAGTGGAGATATCGCATAATCAGGGCAAAGCGGTACTCCGACATGACGGTGCCAAAAAATGGGGTTGCCAGCAATTTATTGGTGGTCCAGTACCACTTCTGCAGGGGTTTCCCCACCACTCCCTGAAGAAGAATTAGCCCCAGGAACTGCCAAATGTCCTCTTTGGTCACCGGGACCCATTTCCTGTTACGGGAAAACCGGGTGTGCGCAGTAGCGGACTGCTGCTGGTACCGATTTGTCTCGACGACAATTTTGGCAATGACATCGTCCGTCAAAAATAATTTGAAGTACGCCAAGGGGTCACTGGGGTCAACGTCCACCTTCATACCTGGTGATCCGGTAAAGGGGAATCTTGGCGGCGGTACCTCATTAATGGCGCAGTCAACAGGGCACCAAGTGCGGACATCACTGAGGTCAGGTTCACCATGTTTGCTGTCGCTGTCGCTGTCAGACGATTCCTGCCACGAGTCGCTGTCGCTGTCGCTGACGTCCGCAAAGGGCTCTATGTCGCTGCCGCTGTCTTCCATCACATCCACAGCCGCTTTGGAGATGCGACGCTTTGATGCCATGACAGCGAAATGGGCAGGCAGGGCAGTGAGGACGGAAAAATGTCAGATCTCAGTGGATACAATGTCACATCTGAGTCTGACAGGAATTCTGACAGGATTTCACTTTTTTTTTTTTTTTTATATACAGTGTGTGTGTCACTTTAAATTTATTGCTTCTGGCGCCTGGCTCCGCCTCCCATGAGCCTCTGCGGCTCAGAGAGACGGATCCAGCCAGCAAGATGGCGGCGCCCACCGGAGGAACACAGGGATCATAGAGGGGACACCTCTAGACCACCAGGATGGGGTAAGGGGACACTGCGGACATTTCTCCCATTCACCCCGAGCGTCACTCGGGGTTACCGCTTCTGGACGCGAAATTTAACCCCGAGTGACGCTCGGGAATACCGGCAGGGAGGTTAAGGTAACATGAAATGACCCGTGGTAAAATACGACCACCAATCTGTTACCTTTTACCAATCAGTGGTCATTTAAATGCCTGTTTACACAAGCAGTTACAGTAAAGTGATGCACACTGAGCGATGTATGCTGTATCACTAAGTGTGCATTGGCTGCCAGAGTTCTTGGCAGTGCAAGTCCTATTGATATACTTTTGGGACTGGGTGTTAAAGGGAACCTGACCCCTAAAAATCACCCCCTATCCTTTCAATACATGTCCCTGCACCTTAATTATCCTATTCTACCTTTGTCAAAATTGTGTATTTAGAAACTTTCAAAAAGTGCTTTTATTACCTCCTCATCTGCGGCTTCTGGGCTCTTGAGAAGTCACACAGGGTGTTCCCTGTGGCTTCTTTCCACTGCCTTTAGTACAATTATTCACACTCTGATGGACGTGATAATCCTTTTGCATCTTCCTCGCCTTTCCCCATGGGTGGATAAGCCAGTATGACGCTAATCACGTCATATCCAGCTATCATGATGTCGGTACACTCATTGGGTGTATCAAGGAACTTGCGATGCGCATTGCGCATGCGCCAGGTTACTTTGCAGCAGCTTATCTGTGATGAGCGGATATGACACGATTAGCGTCATAACGGCTTATCCGCCCATGGTGGAGGGCGAGGAAGATGCAAAGAGTTATCACGCCCATCAGGGCATGAATTAGTGCACTAAAGGCGGTGGAAAGAAGCCACAAGGAACGCCCTGTGTGACTTCTCAAGAGCCCAGAAGCCGCAGAAGAGGAGGTAATAAAAGCACTTTTTTTAAAGTTTCTAAATACACAATTTTCACAAAAAGGGATAGGTAGAATAGGATAATTAAGGTGCAGGGACATGTATTGAAAGGCTAGGAGAGGATTTTTAGGGGTTAGGTTCCCTTTAACACCCAGTCCCAAAAGTATATCAACATCATATATAGATTCGAGAGAAGCTCTCTAATTCCATGGGAACATAATAAGAATGTATAGTGACACCGTTTGAGAGTTTCTCATATCAGTAAGGTTTAAAAAAGTAAGTATATTTATAGCATTATTATTTTGTTTTACATTTGTAAGGCCTTGTTCATACTGCATTTATGCAGTGTGCCTGGGGGTTCTGCCTTAGTTTCCCTAAAAATGTTATTCAGAAAAAACAATAAAAGGTCCAAAAGCTGTAATGACACAAAGTTTAAATTAACTCTACTCATATTTTTTTCTAAAAGTGTCCAACTTCATAACCCATCTGAAATAACAGACTCTTCCAGAAAAAAGCACAGAGTTCAGGTGACCTCCTTTCATGTTTTAGCAGTCTATGGCCCTCTGGGGCTGTGTCTGAATCTCATATGTAGGAGGAGTCAGATGGAATATCCTCATGAATTATAGTGCGAAATGCAGTCTCAACAGGGCCTAGGCCACTCATGAATTTTTTTATGTTGACACATATTCATTCATCAGTTTTCAGCTTGATCTCAAGTCATAGCGACTTGATGGATGAAGATCGATCTTGGACGAGCCTAGATAGGTCCACCAAGATGTTCGCAACCATCATCTTGACAGTATCAAGCCATTGGGTTGCTGGTATTACTCATCTTATACCTTCTATTCTTCCAACCATAATGTTCTTCTTTAGTGATTTTTCTTTTTGTATGATGTGTCCAAAGTAGGCAAGTCATACAACCCATTAAACCCAAACACCACAATGCTGCAAAGCAACAGTAGCAACCATTGAGTCACTGCATTGTCTCACTGTCTGTAATATTGTTATATGCCCTGAATGGCCATGGTGGCAATGTGAACCCAACCTAATGGTGGGTTTACACGCTCCAACGTCGGTCCGATATTGGATCCGACGGCGCGGGAGCGCGCTTTTTGTGCCCGCTTTTCCCAGAATCACATCGGCGATTTACACGTTGCGATATTGGGATACAACGTCCCTACGATGTGTACGCCCCCCGACCCAGGAACGACTATTTAACATGGGAGTGAATGGGTGACGTTGTACTGCACATCGGAGTTGGGCTGTCACACGGGACGATCCGGCTCCAACCGGCATCCGATATCGGGCCGTTGAATAGCACGCTCATTCAATCCCCGATATCGGATTGACATCGTTCGTGCATCGTATTGGACGTTCACACCATACAACACACGAACGATATCGGGTCCAACGCACGAACCACGTGACTTTTGATTGGAGTTGGACGCCGATATCGGGATGTGTAAACCCACCATAAGAGTTCAATATATAAAACTAAATTTACTTACCATAAAGATAGCAAATATCAGGTTCATATTTGTGTTGTAAAATAATATGTCCCTTACAAAAATAATAAAATAATAAAATGAAAATCACTTAATATATTCTGCTGTATACCTTTACATGTGCAGGTATAAAAACTAAATAAATAAAAAGCATAGTACCCAACTAGAAAACTGATGAAATACAATGAATGTTTTTTTTTTATTCCTTTTTGATACAGTTCAAGAAGCATGCAAAGTTGGCTTATTGTTCAAAAATGGTTGAGCATAAATTTCAAAGTCACGGGCCCCTGATTAATGAACTGCTACTGGAGATCTGGACTGGCGAATAGAAAGTTACAGTTTGATGTGCTCATAAATCAAGCTGACAAGCCGGCTTCTCAGGCCTACCCTGCACTTGTCGGCAGAATGCATCAAATATAAACATAATGCAAATATAACATGTTGAAGTAGTTAAATTGATCAGCAGGTATTGTAGACATTGTCTTTAAGCTGCCCATTATGCAAACCTACAGGAAACAGTTCTGACCTCCCGAGGCTTTGTTTCTGTTTGGATTTGTGAATAGAATTTCAGACAGGCATCAACTACAGCATAGAAATTGTTCCCTTATTTCTCCTGAGGCTTTGGGCAATCCACATGACTTGCTCCATTATGCAGTCTGTTTTCCAGTGAGTGCATCAGAAGTTTCTCTTTTCCCCAAACTAAAAAGGAAAGGTCTCCTACAGCAGCTTGTCTCTTTCTGAAGTGTGACTGCCATCTTATATTCTCTTGAGTCTAGAGAACTCTGGTTCGTCTTGTAATGCCTCACAAAATTGGAAGTTATACTTTTTCTAATAATAGGGCAATTCTCTCCCTTCAATGTAGTGTGGGTTTAATGTATTCCAAACAAGAGAATAGAAAGAGCTAACAGGCTATTGGAATAAAGGCTACATCCCAATTTACTAATAGATCACCGGAGACTGCACTCATGGGCAGCTGTGGATTACAAATGCATACTTTGAAAGACACATCTGCCTGTTAGACAGAGCCATAGTAGTGTGCTACTTTTAGCTTATGTCAATGTATTTATTATACCGCTTGAAGACGATAAATCACACCTGTCTGAACTCCAACCCTTTTTTGATATGATGCTGACACTTTTGTTATTATATCGGTAGAAATCAAACAAAATAATCAAGAGATTTTACTACTGTGTATGCAAAAATGAAATTGGATCACAAAATGCATTTTACACAGAATCAATTTAAAAGAAAAACTACAGGTGCATCTCAATGAGTTAGAATATCATCAAAAAGTTAATTTATTTCCGTAATTAAATACATAAAGTGAAACGCATATATTATATAGAGTCATTACAAACAGAGTGATCTATTTCAAGTGTTTATTTATGTTAATGTTGATGATTTTCACTTGCAGCCAATTAAAACGCAAATGTCATTACAGTATCTCAGAAAATTTAAGTAGGGAGCATCAAGGGTTAAAAATCATGCTGCCGTATTCCACAAGACATCAAAGGATTTGATTTTTTTAGTCAATGCCTTTCAGGGCTGCCAGAGACACCCTGAAACATGGCATTATGGTATTGATTTGTCCTGAGGAAGGGGCCAGAAAGCCTTAAAATGCATTGACTAATACATCAATATTATATTCACCCTTTGATGTCTCATGGAATATGGTATATTCACCACACTGGCGACTGCAGAAGCCGTGATATGCTTTTATAGTGGTTATGACTCTCACAACCCTACAAGGTGAGCTTCTGATACCTATTTAGGTAATATTTGATCTCTTAGGCCTGACAGTCCCGGACCTGATTATCACCCTGTGCAGCCCTATGGGGCCGGATGAAGCCGGATGGCAGCTATCTGACATTCGGTTTCCATCTCTCCGGGAGAATCCAGGTGTGTTCGGATCTTTCTCCCGGACACAAAAACGTTGCAACGTTTTTGTGTCCGGGGAGAAAAATCTTCCCAAATTGACTTCTCCCGGATTCTCCTGGATCATCCTGGATCCGGGGCAATCCGACACTTCCTAACATGGGAGTCTATGGGGCCGGATTGCTCCGATCCTGGAGGATCTGGAACCGGACAGCGGTGGCCTCACGCTGCTGCAACTTCAGGACCGCTGCTAGCTACCTGCTAGACGTGATCTTGAAAAATCAGCAGCTGCGGCTGCAATTAGAGGAATCCAGTTGCACACCAGACTGGAGGGCATATTTGCCCTCTGGTTCTGTGTGCTGATCCGGTCCGGGGCTGTCAGGTTCATCCCTGACAGCCCCGGATCGGAATAAACCATGGTGTGAAGCCGGCCTCCGACCCTTCATCCTTCCCAATTTTATTTTCTGAGATAATGACCTTTTGGGTTTTCATTGGCTGTAAGCCATAATCATCAACTCTTACAGCAATAAACACTTGAAACAGATCACTCTGGATGTAATGACTCTATATAATATATGCGTTTCACTTTTTGTATTGAATTACTGCAATAAATTAACTTTTTGATGATATTTTAATTCATGTACCTATGCAGTGTATAACTTTACGAACAGCAACAAATGTAAAAAATAAAAACATCTATACTTTTTCTGAATTCTGGTTTTCATGAGTTGAAATATTAGTTTAAGCTTGGGTCACACTTGCAGAAGAATTTTTAAATCCTGATCCGGTTTTGAGCTGTAAAAAAGCTCAAAACTGGATTAGGAACCGCTCCCCATAGGAGCCCATTATGTTAACCGGATTGTTCTACATGCAATCCGGTTACCGCATTCGGATCTGTAAGCCTGCGGTAAAAATCATGCAGGCTGCAGTTTTCGGAGCGGTTTGCAAACTGCAATGCAGTAACCAGATTGCTCCGATTGTGTAATCCTGAGCAATGCGGTTACTGTCTACTTTGTTCATCCCTGCTGCCGCAGGGATGAACAAAGTGTTCAATGTTGTTAAAACATTAAATATTAATAGTACCTGTGGGCAACATGTCTCTAGGGGGTACCCACCCTCCCTAGAGACATGCTGTCTACTCCTGTGGGCATGTGAGGGGTTAATGAGGCAGTTATACTATTGGCGGCTTTTGTCAGCTTTGTACAAATTTCTGAATGAAGCCGCGGCTCCTCACAGTAGAGGAGATACTTTATCTAATGTACGTATAGTATCAGCTGCTGTCCAGGGTCTGTAAGCATTAACATTAGGTCTATGGCGGTGCGCTGCCCATAGATCTAATGTTAATGATTACAGAACCCTGGACAGCGGCTGATACTGTACGTACATTACATACAGTATCTCCTCTACTGTGAGGAGCCGCGGCTTCAGTCAGAAATTTGTACAAAGCTGACAAAAGCCGCCAATAGTATAATTGCCTCATTAACCCCTCACAGGAGTGGACAGCATGTCTCTAGGGAAGGTGGGTACCCCCTAGAGACATGTTGCCCACAGGTACTATTAATATTTAATGTTTTAATAACATTTAACACCTTGTTCATCCCTGCGGCAGCTGGGATGAACAAATTATACGGTAACCGCAATGCTCAGGATTACACATCCGGAGCAATCCGGTTACCGCATTGCGTGTACGGAACACATTTTTGCGAATAAAATGTGTGTGAAGGCAATTCCGTTTACCACATTCAGATCTGGTTGCGGTCAACGCAATTGCACTTCCAAGTGTGACCCCAGCCTAAATGCTATATATTTTAACTTTGTCATTTACGGTACCTTTTAGTGTAAAGTATTTAGAGTGTAAAGATAAATAGCGAAAATACGGTAGCTATTTTATAAAAGTAAATAATTGTTTCATTTACTCTTACAAAAAGTGTATCTGACCTCAAAAATAGTCAACTGCTTTAGCATTACATCTATAAAACACCATTTGTATGATTTTGGAATGGTATCGGTATGTCTTTTTTTCTTAGTTTTACTACAAATTTCGGTGACCTACTGTATGCAAGGATTTTTAACCACAATATATAGTAATTGTATTATAGAGTAACATATGTGACAATTTCAACTTCTATACTGTATCTTATTTCCTAGCAGCAGCAATTAGCAGCCCAACAGCTTGTCTTCCAACAGCAACTCCTTCAGATGCAACAACTGCAGCAACAACAACATCTGCTTAATCTTCAACGGCAGGGACTGATTTCCATCCCGCCCAGCCAATCAGCTCTTCCAGTCCAGTCCCTACCACAAGGTAAATTTGCCTTTGTTCCTTTCTTTTTTTATGGATTGTTAACTTTATCCCACTTTATCCTTTTTTGTATGTTTTTTTCTTTTTTCAGTGTGGTGTTTTAAATCTATGTCCCGTCCCCAATTCTTATGCTGACCCTCAAGCACCTTTGTAGTTTTTTTGGCGTCACTCTGGTCCCAAAGCGCCATCTTGTGGCAGTAACTTCTAACTTACTGAAAGTCAGAAGTTACATCATAAGCACTCCATACAAGTCTATTAGAGCCAGATTAAGGCTCTCATTGAGACATATTGAGTTGAGACCTCCAGCACTCTCAAAGACATACTGTAGCTGTTGGTAGTTCAAAAATTGCTAAATTGCTAAATACTGACCGGAGAGACACTTGAAGATCGGCATTTCAAAATAACACAGGGGTCTTGGGACTTATATTAACCCCTTCATCAGCCAGGAATTTTTCATTTTCGTTTTTTGTTTTTTGCTCCTATGCTTCCAAAAGCCATAAAATTGTTATTTTTCCATCAACATACACATATGAGGGTTTGCAGGACGAGTTGTACTTTCAGATGCAATCATTTACTTTACTATATAATGTACAGAAAAATGAGATCAAAATTCCAAATGCGATGAAATTGCAAAAAAAAGTGCAATTACACGTTTGTTTTTTGGCTTTTTTTGCCATAATCACTAAATGGTAAAACAGATGTGACGGTATGATATCTTGGGTTGGTACAAATTCATAGATACCAAACATATGTACTTTTACTGTTATCTAAGTGGTGAAAAAAAATTCTGAGGATTGGAGAAAAAAAACAATCACACATTTTGCGCCATGTTCTGTGACCCGTAGCGTCCTCCTTTTTTGGGATCTGGGGCTGTGTGACGACTTGAGCTGATGTTTCTAATGATATCATTTTTGGGTGGATGCGCTGTTTTGATTTTCCGTTATTGCATTTTATAGCGATGTTGCGGCGACTAAAAAATCTTAATGTTTGGACCTTTTTTTTCCGTTACGCAGTTTACGGCTCTCATTAATTGATTTTATATCTTGATAGATCGGGCTTTTCTGAATGCTTTGATACCAAATATGTGTTTTTTTTTGTAATTTTATGCTTTTATTTTGAATGGGTGTAAAGGGGGGTGATTTGAACTTTTAGGCTTTTTTTCTCATTTTAAAAACATTATTTTACAATTCATTTTTTATTTTACACAGCCCCATAGAGCGCCACACTGCTGCACAGTCTGATTGCTTGTGACATGTCCTGATGAGCTGCACATCGAGACCTGTCACAAAGGCATGCAGTGAGTGGTTGGCAGCACTTGACAACAACTCACAGGAAGTGATCAGTGATAGCTTCTGGGGTCAAGCCAGGACCCAGGGCTGTCACATGAGCACCGTAGACCTCGCGATATTATTGCAGGAGCTCCGATGCATGCAGGGAACAGCACGTTCCCCGCCGCAGCGGTTTTGGATCCCGCTGTCAGTGATTGACAGCGGGATCAAAGGGGTTAACGGCACCGATCAGAAACCGGATCTGATTGTTGCTGGAAGTCCGATATCTCAGCTGATGAGATCAACTGAGATGTCGGGGAAATGATGTGAGCTCCGCACTGGAGCTCATATCAAACACCAGGTCCCGGCCCATGATGTCCACCTACATCATGGGTCAGGAAGGGGTTAAAAGCACATTTCTGCAGTGCAATACAAAAAAATACTGGAGTGGTGCTATAAGTATTTGATCACCAGAAGATCCTAGCATGTATGACTGTTTCTTCATTAGCCAACAAATATTTAACATGAACAGTTATTGTAAAGGTAGCTATACACTTAAGATAACTGTTTACTGAGTTCTCTTCTGTTGGCCTACATGTGCAATAAAATTGATTAAAACCCTTAGGCTATGTTCACACATGTAAGGTTTTGCTGAAGCAAAAATGCTGCAAAACCTTAGGGGTCTCTCAAGGTTTCTCCTGATTACAGATTTCTTGGCAGGAGGAAACATTTTTTTGCTGCGGCTTTCCCACATTTTTTGTGCATTTTTTGCACTTTTTGCTGCATTTTTGATTGCTGCATTTTTTCTGTGTTTTGGCCATTGAACCATGGCAAAAAAGCAGAAAACAATTGCCATGCTCATTCTTTCAAAAACGCAGCAAAACCTGTGATGTTTACACATTCTACAGAGAACAAAAATCCCAAGGTAAGTGGACAGCTTTTCCATGAATCACATAGGATTTGTTGGAAACCAAAAATGCAAGTTTAGATTAGCATACATTAGCATAAAAAAGATGCAAAACATGACCCCAAAAGCACAACAAAAACACTGTAAAAATGCACTGTGTGAACATAGCTTTATTTCCTATATTGGTAAATGTCTTGAGAATAAAGGGCTCCCAATTAAATTTGCATGATTTCTTAACAATTAGCAATAGACATCTCAACTCTGGACTAACAGCGGCTCTTACTCTGGTGGACTCTGCCTTAGAATTAGGCTGGTTTCACATTGCAATTTTATCCTGTCCGTGGGGATCCAGTTTTTTTGCAGATCCCCACGGACAGGAAAGGACGGCATTGGAGATGACCTCCAGATACCATTTCTGTGTCCGGTTCCATGATTCTCACGGATCCGGACACAGGAAGCCCATGCCTGCAAAGCGCAGGCATGCTGGGCACTTTCACTCCAGCAATGTTTAGTGAACCTAGGGTTAAAAATAAAAAAAATCCCTACCTCTCCGGCGTGTCCCACGATGTGTGCCGTCTAGGTTCCGGGACTAAAAGACCGGGCAGGGCTACCCTATCAGCTGATCGGTCACATGACCGTATCAGCTGAGCGGTTCAAATCTCCCGCACGCCGATTGGTCTTGGCAGGCGTGGGATTTAAACTGCTCAGCTGGTGCAGTCATGTGACCCTTCAGCTGATCAGGTAACCCCGCCTTGCCAGGTCCTTAAGCCCCAGTAGTTAGACGGCGCGGGGCACACGCCAGAGAGGTGAGGATTTTTTAAAATTATTTTTAACCCTTGGTTCACTCTTGCAATGTATGTATATACATTGTGGGAGTGAGAGTGCCCGGCATACCTGCGCTTTGCAGGCTTGGGCTTTCTGTGTCTGGTATTTGTAACCCTTTGTTAATTAATTTCACTTCCGCAATGTAAATATATACATTGCAGAAGTGAAATTACAGGGAAACAGAGCAGTTTTAGTGTACTGAGCATGCTCAGTACACTAAAATCAGGTCCGGGAAACGATCCGATATTATCCGGGACCCGTGCTCCATAGGCCCCATGTTAATGGCCGCGGATTGCGTCGGATTCGATTCTGTCCGATTTGGTCCGCTGTGTCCAAAATCGGGGCAGTCTTCCGATTTTAGGTACAGCAAAAAAATCAGACAGAATCGTATCTGTCACAAATCAGATGCCATTAAGGGCAAATTTGATCAGATCCGTTGCCCATAGTGATACATGGGGGCTAAATCGGATCCGTGGCTGTCGGTTTTACAACGGACAGCCACGGATCCCAGAAATTTGCAATGTGAAAGCAGCCTTACAAGGATTTTCCTCTATCTGCATAAAAAAGGATAAATAGGGAGCGCACATAGGGCGTTTAGATAGCCCTGATGAAGTGGCAGATTTAAAGCCACGAAACGCGTAGGCAAATAAACCAGAACCAGATTAACCCTTTACTGGACTGGAAGTTTCTTGAGGTCAGCGCGGACTACAAAGCCCAGCTTTTTCTTCGGTGGAAATCCTCTATCTACGTAGCAGGCATGTAACATTATGTATCCCATTGTGTTTAAATAAGCTGTCAGGGGTCTGTGAGTCAGATCCACAGTGATCAGTTTTTGGCTCATATGGGGACATATTGAACAAGTCATTTGTGGTTAAAAAAAAACCCTTGGACAAGATCTCGCTGATAATCAAAGTATTTGAATAACTCAACATTTAGTGATAGAATGAATAACTGATGTATTTCAGGAAAGCACAAAATAGACAGCGATAATCACGTGGATTGACAGATATAAATAATACATATGTTTTGCTTGGCCTAATGTTTAAAATTCTCATTATTGTTTGTACAAGTCCAGGCTTAATATTCAGGGTCTTGTGAAAATGACATGGTGTTATTAACAAGGCACTATTTTGTCTCACAGCTGGTTTAAGCCCTGCGGAGATACAGCAATTGTGGAAAGAGGTGACTGGAGTTCACAGTATAGAAGACAATGGCATTAAACATGGAGGGCTAGACCTCACTACTAACAATTCCTCTACTACCTCCTCCACCACTTCCAAAGCATCGCCACCAATAACTCATCATTCCTTAGTGAATGGACAGTCTTCAGTTCTAAATGCAAGACGAGACAGGTGAGAAAATGTTTCAGTCACAGACTATTAAAGAACTGTTAAATGCTAACTTTTGTTAACATCATTTTAACCCCTTAGTGACGGAGCCAATTATGACCCTAATGACCAGGCCATTTTTCCAAATTCTGACCAGTGACACTTTATCGTTATAATTTTGGAACGCTTCAACAGTTCACAGTGATTCTGAGAATGATTTTGTGACATGTTTTACTTAATGATAATGGTAAATTTAGTAAAACATTTTTTTGTGTTTTTTGGGAAAATATTGAAAATTTGGTGAAAAATGTGAAAATTTACCAGTTTTCAAATGTTCAATTTTTATGCCCTTGAACCAGAGAGTAATGTCACATAAAAAAGTTCATAAATAACATTTCCCACAAGAACCATTTTTGAAACATTATTTTTTTTTTTGCACCAGGAACAAAAAGGTTTAATCCAGCGGAATTTCCTTAGATAAAAAACATTTCTTTATTATAAATTGTAGGGGAGACACTGGAGCTGGCTCGGAGGTGTCTACTTCTGACACCTTAAGGGCCCTTTCACATCAGCGTTTTTTTAAATTTGCGGCAGATGCGGTGAAAAAACCGCATCTGCCGCAACTGCCGCATAACGGTTCCACTTGCGGCACGGTTGCGGTTTTTTCCATAGGAAGTATAGGGGGACTTGCGGCAGATGCGGCAAGTGCGGTATTGCACTTGCGGCAGGTGCGGCAGAGAAAAAAACCGCAGTAAGCCGCGGTTTTTTTCTCTGCCGCACCTGCCGCAAGTGCAATACCGCACTTGCCGCATCTGCCGCAAGTCCCCCTATACTTCCTATGGAAAAAACCGCAACCGTGCCGCAAGTGGAACCGTTATGCGGCAGTTGCGGCAGATGCGGTTTTTTCACCGCATCTGCCGCAAATTTAAAAAAACGCTGATGTGAAAGGGCCCTTAGTTATGCTGCAAAAGGGACCACTAGGGGGTTCCGCGTTTACTGACCACCCTAATTATTAATAGTGGGTATGAGTTAATGATTTGTAGGGTCCCGCGCTCACTTACACCTACTTATTCTCCTTTTAATGAGACGTTCACAGAGATTAGTTCAAATATTTATTATATCTATGTGTTAAAAACAATTTGTCAATTAAATTGATCAGTAAAATCAAATAAAAAGCTGATATGTGAGTCAGTTGGTTTCACCCGGTTTTTAATTCCGGGGCGTTTCTCATTACTTCTTCCTCTTTTCTCCTCTTGCTAGTAATGTTGCTTGGAATTCTGTCCCTGTAAATAATTTAGGGACTATTAGGGGTTAACCTGGATCTCTAGTTTTACCTTATGTTGCTTATAATCTAATTTCCTTACCTATAACCTTCAATATGATGCTTGTTTGTCTGGCAGGCACCTCTTCTGGGTATTTGGTTTTAGCCTGTAGGATTTTACATAGATTTTTTGTCAGAACTTAACGTTAGAGTGAATTGGAAATTAAAGATGTACTATGTGATTTTCACCTTGTCTGCTATTCCTTTAAGATTGTATCTCTGTAAAGTTTCCTCCTCTGTAGTGAGATATCTAAAATATATGAACTTCCATTCAGTCTTATAATACAGCTCTATGCCTACCTTGATATTATGTCTCTAGATCACTTAGGGCCCTTTCACATCAGCGTTTTTCGTAATTCGCGGCAGATGCGGTGAAAAAGCCGCATCTGCCGCGTTTGCCGCATAACGATTCCACTTGCGGCACGGTTGCGGTTTTTTCCATAGGAAGTATAGGGGGACTTGCGGCAGATGCGGCAAGTGCGGTATTGCACTTGCGGCAGGTGCGGCAGAGAAAAAAACCGCGGCTTACTGCGGTTTTTTTCTCTGCCGCACCTGCCGCAAGTGCAATACCGCACTTGCCGCATCTGCCGCAAGTCCCCCTATACTTCCTATGGAAAAAACCGCAACCGTGCCGCAAGTGGAACCGTTATGCGGCAAACGCGGCAGATGCGGTTTTTTCACCGCATCTGCCGCGAATTACGAAAAACGCTGATGTGAAAGGGCCCTTACAGCTTTGATCTTTCCTCTATCCCACTCGTCCTCTGCTGGTCACCACTTGATTTCTCTTAATCACTCTGTTTTTCTCTATAGTGCTATACAGATAGTAAAGGCAATGATTAACACTTCACTAGGCTCTTTATTATAGATAAATTCTAAAAACTCTTCGAATTGGTCCAGTTGTCATAAAAATAGACATCAAATTTGAGGCAGGCAGTGTCATTCAGATTATGCATTGCGGCGTATAGCCTTTTTCACAGTCCTTTTTTTTTTTTTTTGTTAGAATGGGTAAAAGTTTATCAGAGACTTTTTTACAACAAAATTTACAAATAATTTTTTTTAGGGACCACGTCACATTTAAAATGACTTTGAGGGGTCTATGTGACCGAAAATACCCAAAAGTGACACCATTTCAAAAACTGCACCCCATCAAACTGCTCAAAGCTACATTACAGAAGTTGATAAACCCTTGAGGTGCTGCACAGGAATGAATACAAAGTGGAATAAAAAAAGAAATTTATATTTTACCTAAAAATATTGATTTAGCAGCAATTTATTCACTTTTTCAAGGAATAGCATGACAAAATGAATCCTAAAATTTGTTACCCAGTTGCTCCTGAACTCGCTGATACACCATATGTGGTCATAAACCTTTGTGTGGACAAACATGAGGGCTTGGAAGGGAAGGAGCACTATTTGAATTTTGGAATACATATTTGGCTGAATTAGATGTTGCATGTTGCATGTTGCATATTAAGGGCCGCTAAAGTACCAAATCAGCAGATCCCCTCCCCCCCAAGTGACTCCATTTTGGAAACTAGACCCCTCAAGGATTTTATGTAGGGGTATAGTGAGCATTTTGAACCCACAGGTACTTCACATGATTTGATAACAATAAGTCATCATATTGAAAATGTTCTTTTTTCACAAAAGAGTTGCTTTAGCACTGAATTATTCTCTTATACAAGAGGTAACACACAAAAGCGGACTGCATAGTTTATTACCTACTTTCCTATGAGCACGGCGATACCCCACATGTAGTCAAAAAGTTGATTTTGAGCAAACATCAGGGCTAAGAACAAAAGGAGCCATATTTGAATTTTGGAAACCAAATTTGGCTAAAATAAGTGGAGGGCAACGTGTTGCATTTGCAGGGCCTAAACAGAGGAAACCCTCCAAAAGTGACAACATTTTTGAAACTACACCTATCAGGTGTATTTTATCCAGGAGTATAGTAAGCATTGTGAATAGACAAGAATCCCCCCCGCAAGTGAACCCATTTTGAAACCGAGACCCCTCAAGGTTTTTATCTAGGTGTATAGTGACTCTTTTAAACCCACAGTTACTTCACAGAATTTGATAACATTAGGTCGTGATATTGAAAATTTTCTTTTTTTCTTCTCAAAAATGTTGTTTTAGCGCAAAATGTATCGCTTTTACAAGAGGTAACACAAAATAATGGATCGCGACAGTTTATTACCCTCTTTCTTATGAGCTCGGCGATACACCACATGTAGTCAAAAAAGGTCTGTTTGGACAAATAGGAGGGCTTGGAACTAAGGAGCAATATTTGAATTTTTGAAAAGCTGAAACAGATTGTGGGCCCCATTTCTTATTTGCAGGGCCCCTAAGGTACCTATACAGCAGAAATTCCCCAACTGACCAAATTTGGGAAATTAGACCCATCAAGGACCTTATCCAGAAGTATAGAGAGCATTTTGAACCCACAGGCATGTCACAAAATTTGATAACATTAGGTCGTTATATCGAACATCTTCTTTTTTCACAAAAATATTGTTTTACTTACATCAACTACCGCCAAAAAGGGGCCCTGCAGTTTGTAACCCACTTACTTATGAGCACGGCGATACTACACATGTAGACACAAAGTACTGGTTGGACAAATGGGACGGCTCAGAATGGAAGGATCAATATTTGAATTTTGGAAAAGCTGAAATAGATGGCCGGCACTATTTGAATTTGCAGGGCCCCTTAGGTACCTATACAGCAGACCCCTCCCCCCCCCCCAAAATGACCTCATTTTGGAAAGTAAACCCATCAAAAACTTTATAAAGGCCTACAGTTGTGGCCAAAAGTATTGACACCCCTGCACTGGGGAACAATTTGAAAAAAAAAATTTCTGTTGAGTTAGGTTTTTGAGCTGATTTATACTGAAATTGGCATGCTGATTCCAAAAATGTAGTCAGTTTTTTTCTAGCACGTCAAGTTTTTCCTCCACAACTTACCTGCCAGAGAAGCACAATTGCACTGATATCTGTAATAAGACTTGTTATCTGATTACAATTCGAAAACATGATACAATTAAAACACATGATAGTGTTAAAAAACATATTTGTCATGCCTATTTCTTATATATTTCATTTTTTGTTCATACATGTACTATTTAAACAGAAAAAAACACTTTTTAGGTACAGTAGTTTACATATTTTTGAGAAGACAAAAATCCTATAGTTCAAAAACTTGACGTGATAGAGAAAAACTGAGATCATTTCTGGATTCAGCATCCAAAAATTAAGAACAGTTGTCTGACATAACTACTAAAAAATTGTGTTCCCCAGTGTAATACTCAATTTATTCTTGAAAATAATTGCAATCACAAATTCTTTGGTATTATTATCTTCATTTAATTTGTCTTAAATGAAAAAACACAAAAGAGAATGAAGCAAAAAGCAAAACATTGATCATTTCACACAAAACTCCAAAAATGGGCCAGACAAAAGTATTGGCACCCTCAGCCTAATACTTGATGGTACAATCTTTAGCCAAAATAACTGCGATCAACCGCTTCCTGTAACCATCAATGAGTTTCTTAAAATGGTCTGCTGGAATTTTAGACCATTCTTCTTTGGCAAACTGCTCCAGGTCCCTGATATTTGGAGGGTGCCTTCTTCAAACTGCCATTTTTAGATCTCTCCACAGGTGTTCTATGGGATTCAGGTCTGGACTCATTGCTGGCCACCTTAGAAGTCTCCAGTGCTTTCTCTCTTTGGCAAACTCCAGCCTGGCTTTTTTATGTCTCGGGGTAAGAAGTGGGGTCTTCCTCGGTATCCTACCATACAGTCCCTTTTCATTCAGACGCCGACGGATAGTACGGGTTGACACTGTTGTACCCTCGGACTGCAGGGCAGCTTGAACTTGTTTGGATGTTAGTCGAGGTTCTTTGTCCACCATCCGCACAATCTTGCGTTAAAATCTCTTGTCAATTTTTCTTTCTTTTCCGTCCACATCTAGGGAGGTTAGCCACAGTGCCATGGGCTTTAAACTTCTTGATATCTATAAAATGAGAATGCGCATAGGGTCTTATCCTCGATAGGAATCAAATCTCATACAGTATGAAAACTGCTCACCTGATTTAGTTGTGAAGCCCACAACTAGCTTGATCGCTCAAACACAGCAGCCGCAGCCGGGACCACACTTCCACAACGTGGGGGTGAAACTCTATCAGGGACCAAGTGTCTTTCGGTCCGCGCCGCTGCTCCAATGAGTATCAAAAAACACTGGAGTGCTTTGAAACAAGATATCTTCAGCTTTATTTTCCAACGCGTTTCGGAGCTAACACCCAGCTCCTTCCTCAGGGAATGACCTTGATCGAAACATTTTCACTCACGCACTGGAGTTTCTACACTTGAGTAAATATAATTTTTTTTCTATTCACCAAATTGGGAGGGCCTTTTTTTAACTCCTCACTGAAGTGACACCCAGAGTCTTCATTACCAGTATTACGACAGCCTATGCCTTTCCACAGAAAACACACCAAGGGAGTATACCAAGATCCTGGGGTTCCTAACTTACCCCCATCCAGATATGCTCTTATTTGTGGGGCTACTCATAAAAGTCACCATTTACTCTTCATAGCTGTGTGCTAGAGCTGAGGCTGATGCACCAAGCTAGAGGACAGTCATGAGCACACATTGTGGGCCCGTGATCTACATGTGGCTCCTGGGCTACAAGCTGGGGACACGTACTTTAGAAATTATTTGCATGAATGTATATGGCGAGAATATCCTTTTAACTTCACAATATTTGTTGCCTTATCTTCATAATTTTAAAACCTCAACTTTAGAACTTCAGCAATCATCATAACTAAATATTCTTACAGAATTCTCCCAAAATTAATGTACTGAAAAAGTACTGATAATGATAAGCTATAACATTATAATTATTTTGTGATTATGTTGTGTGTGTTTGCGTGAAAACAGTTCAACTCAATCAATTGATACAATAAATATATTTGTCCTACTCTGATTTAGAGATAAAAGACAAAAGATTAAATTGTGTAATTTGTCTTTAGTTGGAGCATGAAAACAGCAAATGTATTAGACTTTCTGGAGAAACAGAAGGGTATGAGTCAGGTTCAGCAATAGATGGAAACTCTACATCGTTTATTAGAAACTCTTTTGCCCTTTTTTGAGCGGTTTAGGAAGCCAATTCAATCTGGAACTGTATTGCCAAGGCAGATTTGTTGGAAACAGCCGGTTTCATCTTTTTATTTTTAATAACTATTTTGAACCTGACAATATCATTTATTTTAATCACAGAAAGTAGACGACTTGTGCAGTATTTTAGAATAGCATTGTTGGTTTATTGAGCTAGGATATATTGCAATGGTTATATTAAGTTGAGGTCATATGTCAGAATTACCATGCACTCTTGTATAGTAATTTCTTCTTTCTTTATTAGAAGTCATCTTTGGCTCTATTTCTTCCCTAATTGGAACATCATCCTGCCTTGGCAGTTGAACTATTCAACAGAACGATTAAATTTTTCTGACTGCTCTGAGCTGAATTGACCTGTTTTGACCTGTTTGTCAGTGATTGTAACCTGACAGGCGCTAGCAGACTCCAACGATTATGGCTTTTGAGATTAATCGGATGCTATTCTCTTTTTACTACAGCTCATCACATGAGGAGACCGGGGCTACGCATACCCTCTATGGTCATGGTGTCTGCAAATGGCCAGGCTGTGAAAACATTTGTGAAGATTTTGGACAGTTTTTAAAGTAGGTTAACTTTAGTATTTTAAAAAAATTTCTTCATGAAGCTAAATAGTGCACTGGACTCTGTTCATCATTATCATATTGTAATATGAGATGTAAACTGTAATATGAGATGTAAACTTCTAAGTTATGTCAGCAGTCACTTTCTTAATCAGACTGAATGACATGAAGCGCTGCAATCAATCTCAATTTTTTATGTGTAAGTTCACAGTATAGATATTGACCCACTTTATGCTGTACATTATGTTGTTGACTTTTGAAAGACATTATTATAATTATTTATTTATAGAGCACCATTGATTCCATGGTGCTGTACATGAGAAAGGGTTACATACAAACAAGTTAAAAATACAATGAACAAATTAACAGTGACAGACTGGTACAGAGGGGAGAGAGGACCCTGCCCTTGCGGTCTTACATTCTACAGGGCAATGGGGAGGGAGACAGTAGGTTGGGTCTGCTCTGGTTGTGGTGGAGTGCTGGGTCCAGTGTTGTTGGAGCGCCTGGTCCAGTGGTGGTGAGGCGGCAGCATGGTCATTGCAGGCTGTAGACTTTTCTGAAGAGATGGATTTTCAGGTTCCGCTTGAAGGTTCTAAACGTAGGGGATATTTGGGATGTTTTGGGGTGCAGAATTCAAGAGGATGGGGGATGCTCGGGTGAAGTCTTGCAGGCAGTTAGATGAGGAACGTACAAGGATAGGAGGTCGTGGGAGGATCAAAGATTACGAGTTGGATGATATCAGGAGATTAATTCACAGATATATGAGGTAGACAGATTGTAGATAGCTTTGTAAGTCAATGTTAGTTTGAATTGGATACGCTGGGAATTGGGAGCCAGTGGAGGAATCTGCAGAGGGCAGAAGTGGAGGAATAGCAAGGAGAGAGGTGGATTAGTCGGGCAGCAGAGTTAAGGACAGATTGGAGAGGTGCAAGAGTGTTAGCAGGGAGGCCACAGAGGTGGAGTTTGCAGTAGTACAGATGGGAGATGATGCGGCATGCACTAGTAGTTTAGTAGATTGAGGGAAGAGGAAGAGGCGCATTCTGGAATATTTTTGGGTTGGAGGCGGCAGGAGGTGGTGAGAGCTTGGATGTATGGTTTGAAGGATAAGACAGAGTCAAGCGTTACTCCGAGGCAGCAGACTTCAGGTACAGGGCAGAGTGTGATGTCATTTACTGTGATAGACAACGGGAGGTGCGTGAGATGGAGGAAGATGACGAGTTCAGTTTTGTCTACGTTTAGTTTAAGGTGAGAGGAGAAGAAGGAGGATATGGCTGACAGACACTCTGTGATTCTAGACAGCAAAGAGGTGACATCTGGTCCAGAGAGGTAGATCTGAGTATCGTCAGCATACAGGTGGAACTGGAATCCATGGGACTTTATGAGATTCCTAGGCCAAGGGTATAGATGGAAAAAAGAAGGGGTCCCAGGACAGAGCCTTGAGGAGGTAGTGTGGGAGTGGGAGACACTAAATATGCGGTTGGAAAGGTAGAAGAAGATATAGGAGAGGGTAAGGTCAGTGATACCAATGGAAGAGAGGATCTGTAGTGGAAAGCAGTGGTCGACTGTGTTGAATGCAGAGGACAGGTGAAGAAGGAGGAGGATGGGGAAGTGTTTGTTAGTTTTGGCAGTAAGTAGGTCACTAGTAATTTTGATTAAGGCGGTTTCGGTGGAGTGGTGGGGGCGGAAGCCAGATTGAAGGTTGTCAAAGAGAGAGTTAGATGAGAGGTGGGAGGAAAGTATAGCGTGGACATGCTTTTTAAGACGTTTGGAGGCGAACGAGAGCAGCGATATGGGGTGGTAGCTGGCTGTGGAGGTCGGATACATACTAAAATTGGGGTTTATATATTAATGTAGTAGTTATCTGACATATACATCTATGGCCCTGATTAATCAAACAGTTTTCATTAAAATTTTTGGCATAAACACTTTGGTAAATTGGAAATATTTTTGGGCAAATTGAGGTTGGTGTTTTCACAATATATTTACCCAGATCTTCCAAAATGGGCAAAACTGTGGTGAAATGGGGCGTGAAGCCACAATTCTTCATAAATTCATACCTTATGCTAGAAATCTTACTCCAGTCTGTATCTGGAGTAAGATATGCAGTGAAGCACATGGACGTGCACACCCCAGGTGGGACATATAATTGGTTCAACCTGTGCAGAAGCACAGGGGTCCATGATGTAAAAGGGACCATTACAAATTCCAGAGCAGGTGGAATTGTGCATTATGATCAGCTATTGATCTGAAAAGGGCACTAATATTGTGTTTTTCACAGGGGGCCACTTCCATCTGTGTATGCCACTTTTCAGATGTGCCTGATTCATTACGAAGCATCTGACCCCAAAGGTTGGCTCTAATCACGTTGATGCTGGTGAATTGGGGCAAATATATGTATAGGTATGAGCGTTCTGTGTTTCAGTGGAAACCAGATGTGGCCTTTTAGCATGAGTAATAATTACCTAGCATATGTTGAAGAGAACATAGGGATACAGGACTCGGTTCTTCTATACAGTTTCTGCACCATGCAGAAGAGCCATAATTATCTTATTCAAAACTACATAGTAAAACTTCTCGTGTATGAATAATAATTTTCTATGCAGTCCCTAAATTACTAATTATTATAGTATCCTTTCTCTGGCAAAGCCACAAATTAATACGGCCGTGTCCGCTCCTATTCAGCAACATACCTTGAACTTTTAGCCTTTTCTCCAAATAAGTGTATCTGAGTTGTTTATGTGCCAAGCATTGCAGTACACTGGAAGCTTTGCCCTTTCTGAGCTTTGTGTCTTTATATAGGAAATAGTTTCTTTTGCTTTTTTAGATGTCTTCAAACACTTACAATAACACACATTTACAGATATAAAAATGTATCCCTGAAAAAATATATAAATGAACTTGCCAGAGGTTTTATTTTCAAGATGAGTAACTTCACAGGCTGAAGATCTTGTGTTGTCATGGTGCGGTTAACAGGGTGAATGAACTGTTTCATGCTTCATCAACAATTAAGTTAATTAGCTTATTTGAAATGGCACTGCTTTGTTGCCAGGATGTTGGCAGAAACATCAAAAAGATGTGTTTACAAATGGTAGACTATCTGTGGGATATAAGGCTGCGACACCATAACTACAAAACATAACAAGAAATGGATAATAGCAACACTCGGGTAAATTAAGTGCTGCTCTTTTTATTTATAAATATTGATTCTTTTTCACACATTTCTATTTTGTCTACAGGCCATGGAGAGAAATATCTTACTTAGGAAAAATTTGTATCCATAAATATATAGTTGTATAAATTTATGGACTTGTTTAATCTACTCTCTAGGCTCTCACGTACCTGCAAAATATCATTAGTAAACCTATATTTTACAAGGCAACTGCATTTCTATACAGAGGTGGCAATGACAAAGTCATAGTGCTTAATCTACAGTAACAAAAGGCTGTCCATGTATAGGTTTTCATTGGCCACATCCAATAAAAGATTAAAAATTGCCAGTTATATGGAAAAGAAAAACCAAGAAATTGTTGCGCCACACTGTGCAAATTAGCCGAAGCAAGGGGTTATATTGATATGTCACTCACCTTTTCTAGTTGCGCCCCCTGCACAACTAGGTTGATGATTTGAGGTGAGAGTTAACCGCAGGCATAAATCCGTTGCTACGTGTAGAGAAGCCTTTCCTTATGGAACTTCAACGGCTCTCCTAGAGATCACGAGCCTAGGGAAGGGCAGCTCCTCTGTGTTGACCAAATCCTGTCCCAGAGCTGCTCTCAAACCACACTCCCCAAAGGGAGGATTTGAGCATGATCTGAAGTAAAAAGGTATGATAAAATGAGTGCTAGGGACAGAAACAGGCACTGGGCTCTTATCGAATATTACCTTTCAAATTTATTGTGAACAGTAGAAGTTACAGGTCTCCTCGCCACAACATGTTTCGACACTAAAGGTGGATCCACTTGAGAAAGACACCTTTAGTGTCGAAACATGTTGTGGCGAGGAGACCTGTAACTTCTACTGTTCACAATAAATTTGAAAGGTAATATTCGATAAGAGCCCAGTGCCTGTTTCTGTCCCTAGCGCTCATTTTATCATACCTTTTTACTTCAGATCGTGCTAAAAATTGCCAGTAACATTAAAGCCAGAGTCTTACATCCCTATTTCACAGTTCACGTTGTCACGCTACAAGGGAAGGGGAGAGAGGAACATAGTCTACCTCCTCCAGAAGAAGGCTTACCCTGAATAGGTCTTGACTAAGTGCTTAGCCAATCTTCACCAGAGCCTCTGATGGTGAAGTTGGACTTGGATGATGATAGGCACCATGTACCACTCCATGGCAGCTCTTGGTTGTCACGCTCCACCCAAGGGGATGGTTGGTGCAGGGCGAGATGGAGGAATGAGTAAACTATCACTAGGAAAGAATAGGGAGGGTCAAACCCTGACACTTTCCCTGATCCACTATGAGCTTGTTTATATCCCTAGATGGGTCCTTTCACCCTGTGTGACAATCATGTTGCTATCTTTGTCTTTCCCTGATCACAACTCTGAATAGTGCAAAGGGCAGCAGCAACACTAGTCCCAGTTTAGGATAAAGACATAAAGGGAATAAGACAGACAAGAGTAAAATAAACAGCAATGATACCATGCACAACAAACTGCAAGTAAGAGTAATGCAAAAGGATGAGTGAGACAAGCCAAAAAGGGAAATATGGCAGGGAAGACATCAATCAAACTTCCAAGCAGAAAACTCTGGATACGGCTTCTTAAACGACTTCTTTGTCCACAGCTCACAACTCCACTCCAAGCCCAAGGTATAGTAATTTATCACTGGCAATTGCCCAAGCTTAGAGGTGAGTATACATAGCAGATGGGATTAAGAAAATCACAACAGCTGATATAACCCAGGATGGAAACCCTAGGAGACCAAAAGAACTGCATATGCAACCAGTGCAAGAGTGTGTGCAGTCATATGCTGTGACCTAAAATAGAGACCGCTCTCCTTTATGGTACCTCCACGACAGACATATGGATTGCCTGAACTGAGCTTGGAAATAATCACCCAAACTAAAATCCTCATAGTCATACAGGAGGCTTTTAGTTCTATTCAGAAGACCAACTGTTTGTCCAGAAATTACAGCCCATATACAAACCATGAAGCTTGGACACGTGAAGCCGGCCTTACCATTCCTATCACAATGAGCATTACATCTAGACTAAAGGCAACAAATGAATGCCAGCTTTATGGACTATAAGGATCAATTTGATAATCTGGTTGTCATGCCGGCTTCAGACTCTGTTCACACTGGGGAGTCTGATGTGCAGCCTTAGACCTCCTTGTTGCTCGACCTGAGTTTGGGCTTCAGAGGTGGTTTGTTCACTGATGTTTAGCTTTGCATGAGCTACATTTTTGCTTATTGTCAATTAATGGTTGAGGCTGCTGAGACGCCTTCTCCCTTTAAGTATGCTTCAGAACATTCCTAGATACCGACTATGGCCTTGTTCACACACAATTTGCGTTTTTTTTTAGCACTCAAAAAACCACATGCGTTTTTCTAAGAGTGCCAAAAAGTGTCCCTTGTGTGTCTGAAAGGTTTAGAAATGTTTTTGGACTTAGTCATTTTTTCAACAAAAATGCAGGCAAAAACGCATGCGTTAACGCAAGGTGCCTAAATATGCCATTAAAAAACGCATAGGGCCCCATGTTCTAGAAACGCATTGTGTTTTTTTACAACATCCAAAAACGCTGCATGCAGCGTTTTTTGGACTGGGGGAAAAAAACACAAGTGTAGTGAAAAAACGCAGCTACACTCAATTGCACCCTGCGTTAACGCATCTGCGTTTTTTTTAACAACTAGAAAAACGCAGAGAAGCCCAAAAAAGCTGATATGTGTGAACAAGGCCTATGCTTGCCTCTTGAATACCAGTCCTGTGTTGGAGTTGCTGTTGAAACTCTTAATCATTGCTTGGTGTCTGGTGAAGTATACCTTGTTGTTTTTTTATTCCCTATTTGTATTTGTGTTCTCCCTACACACATATTGTATCTTCCTGATTATTTGATGTGTGGTGCTGTTTGCTTTATCCCTGTCTGTCTACATCTGTGTGTTCCATAAAGGTTCAAATTGCAGGGTGAGGATTGGAGGTTCAGCTCAGGGCTGGACAGGAGATAGGGACAGGTCGGAGACTCAGGCCTCTCTGCCATCAAGGGTACCCCTGAGTTAAGGAAAGTCAGGGTTCCTCTAGCCTCTGAGGGACAGTTTAGGGGCCCAAGTTTCTTTCCTCCTTTTCTCCCTAAGCTCCCAGTGAAACTAGTACAGTCTAAGGGGTTAATTGGAAGTTGAATTGTATTAATCACTGGGTTTACATCCAAGAATAGCAGCATTATAGTAGTAAATTAGTATTTATCAGACTTTGAAAAAAGTTGCAATAGTCTAATATACGTTAAAGTAGATTTTTCAGTCAATAATATAGAAAATGCACAATGTAAGAACCCATCCAAGAAGGTTAATTTGACATTATTATGTTTTGTATCTCTCGCCAAAAGTTTATTGGTTCTTCCAAACTTCAAGCTGGATAGTACAAATTTATTGTAGGCAAAAAGCATATAAGAAATGGATTTGTGGCTTTGTCTGCATCTGTTTTGTATGCATCTGTTTACTGGGAGGAATGTAAAAAAACAGCAATTTTGCCAATGTTTTTATAGTTTTTTTGTGCATTTTAAATTTTACACTATTCACATCTTTGCACATAAAAAGTGTTAATTTTATTCTATGGGTCAGTATACATAAGACACTTTCATATTTACATAGTTTTATTTATGTTTTATTATTTTATATAATGAAGGGCGCAATATAACACTTGTTTTTGTGTAAATATATTCGGAGAGCCTTACGTTTTACAATTTTCTGTCTTTAGTGCTATATGAGAAAATAATTTTACATAATTACATAAGCATTTGTATTATTTTCTCCTAGAAAGGCTTCCAAGCCTTTTCTGAAAACATCAACGGTTTCTATTCCGACCTGATTTTAAGGTAGACGATTCCTCAGAGGAAGGCCCTGTGCACACAGTGCGTTTTTATCACATTTTTTGATGCTTCTCAGTGCAGTTTAGTCACAAAACTGCATATAAATCTTTATGGCAGCAACGTCAATAAGAATCCTGAAGCTTTGTGCACATTGTGTATTTTTCTATTGCAGATTTATTGCAGAAATAAATCTGTAGCATGTCAACTCTTGCATTTTTCCACCCCAAATGTATCAAAAATGCAAAAAAAACACATAAAACCCGTGGCAAATATGTGTGCATTTTGGTGCATTATTCCGGCCAGAAGAAGTAGTTTTAGCGCAGAAAATAATTACTGGAACCGAATACTCAACATGTACACATAGCCTAATAGTATTCATACTAAAGATGGATAATCTCTTCTGGGGATTGAACTTTTCTTTCCATAGGTGGAGGAATTTCTGTCCTATCTTTTCCAGGACTTTACTATCCTTCTGGCCTTAGTAGCAGCTGACTGACATTGCATGATGTTACTTAGCCTGTGATCTACAAATACATCCACATTTTTATTTACAAGTGACTCTCCTAGTTGTACTCCACATGATGCCCTCATATTATTAGTGCAAGGTGCAAAGCTTCACCTTTATTCACACTGAACCTCATCTGTTAAGTATTGGCTTAGAACTCCGTTTATCTAAATCAACCTGTAATTTATCAAGATTTCCCATAGATTGTACTACATTAAGTAGTTTGGTGCCATCTGCAAAATTATAAACAACACTATTAATCACAACTTCTATATAATTAAAAAAATAAGTGGAATAATAGTGGTCCCAGCACTCAACCTTGGGTACATCACTGATAACCGGGGAACGTTCAGAGGAGCAGACATTCACAATAACTGTTTGGGTGCAGTCTTTGTTTTATTCCAATTACAAACCTTGCTTTCTAAGCCTATGAACGCCAATTTGACAGTCAGAAATCTGTGCGGGACAATGTCAAACGCCCTTGCAAAAGCCAAAAACATTAAATACACCACCTCCCCTATCTCGTGGTTTCTACTTGCTTCTTCATAAATCTTGTCATATTAGTCCAACAACTCCTTTCTTTTGTAAAACCACACTAGTTATCACTTCCAATATTATTTCCTACTACATATTCCCGAATACAGTCCTTTACAAGCCTTTTGAACATTTTTACTATTATGGATGTTAAGCTTACTAATCTATAATTACACAGGGAAGACCTACAGCCCATTTTGAAAATTACAAAATAAAACTCACTTGAAAAGATACCCTATGAGGGGAACTATGCATAAAGAATCAAGAATTAATAAGTGGAGGGTATGTTAGGCTGGCTTCACATTAGCGTTTGTGTCTGCATGCTGATGGCATGCAGACACAAACGCTGTCAGAAGCAGTGTCCTTATGATGTGTCCGCAGCGGATAATGTCCGCCTGCGGACACATCACTATGGAGCCCGGCAGCCAATCGGCGCTGTCCAGGGGCGGGCCGGGGGCGGAGATCAGCGCCGGAGATCTCCGCCCCCCGGCCGCCGGTAAGCTCCGGGACTGTCGGCGGGGAGAACAGCTGATCTGAGAGCTGTTTGAATCTTCCCGCGCCGACATCTCCTCACAGTGTCGGCGCGGGAAGATTCAAACAGCTCTCAGATCAGCTGTTCTCCCCGCCGACATCGCTATGAGATTACAGGCGGCGGGGAGAAGGAGGACAGCAGAGGGTCAGCTGATCTCCCGGTGGCCGTCGGTGAGCTCCTGTGACATCACCGGCGGCCACCGGGAGATTTATCAATGGGTCCGCAGCGTTCTCCTGCTGTGTCATGCAGAGGACACTGCGGACCCATTGAAGACAATGCTTTTTTTGTACGCTTGGGGACGCTTGCTGATTGTCCAAGGTCCCCAAACGCACAAAAAAAACCAACAAGCTGCGTCCCGGGTCTGCGTTTGCTGCGTTCGGGTGCGGATGCGGACGATATCTGCTCCTTCCGGTGTCCAGCATCCGCACCCGAACGCAGCAAACGCAGGCACCATGCGTTCCTATGTTAAACATAGGAACGCAGTGCGCATGCGTTTGACTGCGTATGGGAACGCAGCAAAACGCTGCCTTCCCATACGCAAATGTGAAGCCAGCCTTAGTGAGGGCCTAAATAGAAAGCAAGCCAAAAAGCAACAATAAAATAGAAAGTAAAAAATGGTAATAAGTCCAAATATTAATAAGCAAACTTTACTAGGTAAAAACAAAATAGGCCAAAGCATCAACGGCATTAAAGGTATCAAACACAAGGGGAGAGGGCATATAGTGATAATGAATAAAGTAGTATACAAGGTCCTTGATGGGATAACAAGAAAAATTATGATCAGAAGTGAGGAATATATTTGTTAGTATGCACATATCTATTAGGGACCTCTCCTGATGGAATGAATCCAGCTCTGACACGTGTTTTGGTACAATACCTTTGTCTGCTCTGTATCTTTAATATATTTTATATTATATATTTTTTTAGTAATTAATATTTTTTATTTTTATTTTACTGCAATACTTACTAGTCTTGCAAGTGGATTTGAACATGTGATCACTCTTTAACATAGTACATAGTATTACCTAACCTGTCACTGTTTGACAGGTAGTTTATTAGACACAATCTCAGCAGGATCTGATAGACTCTCAAGTGGAGTTGAACATACGATCACGTTGATAATCCACTTCTTCAACCTATGTAGTTCAGTGCATTATCTAACTTGTCAATGTTTGACTGACAGTTACTCTATTAGACACAGTCTTAGCAGAATCTAATAGGCTGAGCTTTATGGCTAACAAGGAGGCCAGGATCCATGTTGACATAGCACCTGTCAGCAATTGGTGATTGAGCTGTGTGGGTACTGATAGGTTGACTGATGGGATTAAAGTGCCAGTAGCACAGGTAGCTGTGGTTACAGGACACACACCAGAAGTTTAACTGTACGAGATGGCTCCTGTAGCACAGGAAACAATCTTAAGTCTGTACAATAACTTTGATACAACTGCACATCAGGTTGGAGGAAAGCACTTGCAATTTGGATGTAGATTTATGTAATTGTCTGGGAAGGGATTAAACATGCCCCTGAAGACCTGATTGGAGCTTAAAAGCAAGTTTCAATGAATAGATCTATAACAGATAATTATAATAGATATATAACAGGTAATTACGTGAAGGAATTTGTCACTAGGTTTTTGCTTTTTTATCTGATAGCAGCATGACAAAGACCCTGTTCCTAGTGATGTATCACTTAATGATCTTCTTGGTCAACTAGTTTGGAAACTTCACTGTTTTCTTTGCAGTCAACCTAGCAGTGCTCAGAATGCTGAACCTTGTGTAAGCCCATCCACACCACTGATTGGAAGCTTTTCTATTCTTTATATTGGCAGAAAATTGGTAATCAGTGATGAGGGCAGGGTTACACATAGCAGGAAGGCTACATGGCTCAAGAAAATTAGTCCTCTAGTGATAATCTCCTGCTGATAAAACACTGACTTTATTGAAATTACTACAAGCAGCCCAGAAAGTGTCACATTACTGGAATCAGGATATCTGCCCCTACAAAATGGTGCTCTCAGATTAAATATCAAAACCCCCCTGAAACCTTCCTTTTAATATAACCCATGAATCCCAAAAGTCATAATTCATCTTGACTAATTAGTATTGTATAGAGGAGAAAAAAGCTTGCTTTACCTATATACTATGGTTCCCACTCATCTTCCTATGTGACGCTTCTGGATATCAATTTTAGGGCATTATTTAGATATGCATACTCAAAGAGATCTGAAAGAAAAGTTTGTAAGTATCCAAGAAAATGTACTAAATCTAGAATTCCCAGATAATTTTTTACTACCAGAAAAGCTCAAGGAGACATGACCTTTAGATGAGGTAAGACAGCTGCAAAGAAATGGAAGTAACTTTTCTTGGCCCTGACGAACCATCATTTAAAGTGTTGAGGGTAGGCAACTGAACATATTATAAAGGACAATAGTGAAGACACAAAAAATAGTTTATTAGTTCAATGTATTTATAAGGATACTATTCTCTCACCTAATCTGCTTCTCACTGCCATTGTGGCAGTGACTCATAGACTGATGTGAATGCACATTTATATACCAGCCAGTCATTGATGAGATGGAGGTGGGCGGTAAGTAGACACAGGAAGAGGTCTCCTTAGGAATTTACTAGATTCATATATGTATTATTTTAGGGTTCATGATGTCCAAATGGCACTTTTTTTTCTTTAAACAGAATTTGTCAACAGGTTTTATCTATGTAATCTTAAAACAGCATGATGTAGAGGTTAAAACACAAATTTCAGTGATGTCTCTTATCAAGGTTTGTGCTGTTTATTACCTGCAATGCTTGTTTTAGCAACAAGGAGATTATAATTGTTGGACTACATTACCTTGTACCTGATCATTTGACACACCCCCTACTGTGATTGGTAGCTTACTATCTATAAACATTGTATACATAGCCTGGTGTGGGTGGGGACAGCTTTCTCTGCTCTGCTGCATTGCTAATTCTGAAAACTATTACAATGTCAGAATTGCTACATCAAGTAAATGAAGTAATTCATTGTTGGATTCAGGGTCTCTTTGCTGCTTTTACATGAGGCAGCAAAAACCTGCTGACAGATTCCCTTTAAAACACCACTCCGGCTTTTCTTTTGCCCCACTGGTGTGGTGCTTTTAATGTAAGGTGCCTGTCCCCATTAATATACTCACCTTATGGCATTTTCACCTTTTATCAGCACCGCTCATGTCGGTCTTACACAGTCTGTGACTTCTCGGTTTTTCCAGTGTTTCATGAAGTGAGCTGCAGGTCCCTCTTCATTGCTAGTCTATGAAAGCCACATTCTGTCTCTCTTAGACTTGCATTCAGAGCCTGTGATGTAACTTCTGTTCTGACTTCCGGCCAGTGAGAAGTTACTGTCACTAGATGGCACCAGAGGGCAAGCATATTACCAGGGGTGGGGACCTTAGATTAAAAGCACCTCTTCAGTGTTGGAAAAAAAAGGATGCAGAGATGCTTTAAAGGGATCCTGTCACCCCCAAAACACCTCCTAAGGTATTAAAAGCTGTCCCTAGAGCATATTAACACTTACCCTACACTCCTTTTAGCTCCTAAATGCACATAGTCAAAGTGAATAAAAACGTTTTATAAGTACCTCATTACCGATGATAATGAGTGACTATGGTATTCATAGTCACTCATCCAGGCTGCCCCTCTTCTTCATATCACGCCTGAATAGGCGTGATCTACATCACAGATTCAAATTGCCGCCTCCCTGCGCGCCTCCCCGCTTTCCCATTGCGTCCGGGCTTCAGTGTGGGGCTGTATGACGCGATCTGCGTCATTCCCGGCGCCGGGTGACGTATTTACACCCGCGCCTCGCTGTCAGCTTCAAAATGCGCACTGCGCATGCCCATGCCCATGCGCAGTGCGCATTTTGAAGCTGACAGCGCGGCGCGGGTGTAAATACGTCACCCGGCGCCGGGAATGACGCAGATCGCGTCATACAGCCCCACACTGAAGCCCGGACGCAATGGGAAAGCGGGGAGGCGCGCAGGGAGGCGGCAATTTGAATCTGTGATGTAGATCACGCCTATTCAGGCGTGATATGAAGAAGAGGGGCAGCCTGGATGAGTGACTATGAATACCATAGTCACTCATTATCATCGGTAATGAGGTACTATAAGAACGTTTTTATTCACTTTGACTATGTGCATTTAGGAGCTAAAAGGAGTGTAGGGTAAGTGTTAATATGCTCTAGGGACAGCTTTTAATAG
Source organism: Allobates femoralis (assembly GCA_033576535.1). Taxonomy (NCBI): domain Eukaryota; kingdom Metazoa; phylum Chordata; class Amphibia; order Anura; family Aromobatidae; genus Allobates; species Allobates femoralis. Next base: position 324,756,932 of record JARQOC010000004.1, on the reverse strand, counting down.
GTTTAGAGGTGTTTTGGGGGTGACAGGATCCCTTTAAGAGATTTTCAAGCATTCCTCCTTTAAAAACCTCCCTCCTCCAATAATTATATTCAATTTACAGCAGTATACACAAATATAACCAGTCTTTTCAAAGAATATTCAAATGAATTTCCTATGATTGCCATGTACGGAATTAGCAATGTATTCCCTTGTCAAGCTGCACAGAGGTTTTAGTCTGTATTCCCTTAGATTAATATGACAGAGGGTTCTGATAGGCTGAACATGATGGATTTGTGTGTACACCATGTAATCATATAAATAGGTAACTAAGATGAGGAATAAACAAACATGTAGACAGTGTTTACACACTCATCTGTCTACGCTGCTGCTGAATTATGGATACAATAAGTGCGCACTCAGCGAGCACCATTAGGCTCCACAACACTGGAGGGAAACAGACATGTAAACATTTCATGCTTGTATAATAGCGAGAAGGGAGTGCCGGGAAGATGCAACACTCCGAAACCCTTGTAGTGACATGTAACAGTCATTGGGAAATGTATTTTCTATGTCACACGAGAGCGCTTCAGTTGTAAATCCACGGCCTGTGTTATCTGACAAGGGACTCATCTTATTGTTTAAAGTTCTGAAACAAAATTGCCTAAATAGACTCAGACGTCTTCCTGTTTTATTGTAATAAATGATTTATTGTGGCCTAATTTTCATGGCTGCTTTTCTTTCAAAACTGTTTACAGTGGCTTCTTTAGTGCCTGCAGCAAATAAGGATTGGATTATACTAGTGCATCTCAATCAATTAGAATATCATCAGAAATCTATGTAATATTGCCATGTATCAGGGCGTTTCTGGGAGCCCTGAAACACGTTGACTAATAAATCAATATTATATATACCCTTTGATGTCTCGTGGAATACAGCAGTGCGGTTTTTAACCATTCATCATCCCAACTTTAATTTTCTGAGATAATGTCCTTTGGGGTTTCATTGGCTGTAAGCCATAATCATCAACATTTACAGAAACAAACACTTGAAATAGATCACTCTGTTTGTAATGAACCTATATAAGACTGCTTTCACATCAGCGTTTTTTTTAAATCGCGGCAGATGCGGTGAAAAAAACGCATCTGCCGCGATTACCGCATAATGGCTGCACTTGCGGCACAGTTGCGGCACGGTTGCGGAAAGCCCCATACAATGTATATGCGGGCTTGCGGCAGGTGCGGCAAGTGCGGTTTTGGCACTTGCGGCAGGTGCGGCCGTGAAAAAAAAACGATTTAAAAAAAACGCTGATGTGAAAGTACCCTAATATATGTGTTTAACTTTAGATATTGAATATAAATTCACTTTTTGATGATACTTTAGGTTATTGAGATGCATTAGTATCATTTAATTGAATAATAATTGGGGGATAACCAAAGTTTTCTATAATGAACCCCAAGTCATTACAGAAGAAACTACTCATCAGGTCACTAGTGAATAGCACATGAGGGAAAGGTGTGTTTCACTAATAAATAGAGATGAGCGGGGTTCGATTTGAATTCTTCGGCAATCTCAAATTCGAGCTGTCGATATTCAAGTCATTCGAACAATTAGTTTCAAATTCGGCAGTTCGGGGTTATGTTCGATTACGCTTCGACTGATGCATTTTCCGCCTAATGAATGAGCTGTGCGGGGCACTTTCACTTCCGCAATGTATATATATACATTGCGGAAGTGAAATGTAGTAAAAGAAATGGTTAAAAATAAAAAAATCTCTATGCTCACCTGTCCGGTGATCCACCGATGCCTCCAGCACCTCCGACTTGATGCCTGTAGGACCTGCCGTGATGTCACAAGCAGCGGTAACTGCGGTCATGTGACCCAATGATTCTGCCGGCTTGTGAAATCAAGGCAGGTCCTACAGGCATCAGGACGGAGGTGCTGGAGGCATCGGTGGATCGCCGAACAGGTGAGCATAGAGATTTTTTATATTTTTAACCCTTTCTTTTTACTTAATTTCACTTCCGCAATGTATGTATATACATAGCGGAAGTGAAAGTACCCAGCACAGCTCATTCATTAGTGTTCGACGGTGTTCGACAGTGTTCGACGAATATTCGACGAACACTAATCGAATTGAACACTAGGGTGCTGGCTCATCTCTCCTAATAAAGTAATAAAACTAGTCTAAGTGACCTTTCCTCTGAATTCCTTGTATTACCCCATTTATACACTGGTAGTGTAGTATGACTATGCATGAAAAAAAAAACAGGTTACTGTACATGTGCATCAGATTCAGAGCCATTCAGCTGTACAGCAACATGAATTAGTCAGATAACAGGTAGATGGTGTCTTACTAGACTATAGGACTTTGGACATATTGATCACATACAAGTACGCTTTACAGGGGAAACACATAATTGATCCATCCCAGTTGTTTTTTAACTATGCCTGCATTAGGCTGGAAACACACTGTCCAAGTGACATGCGAGTTAGTCGCACGAATCTCGGATAAATCACCCGGCACGACCCCTGCCTCTTTGGACGGGATACTGTCAGTGGTATGTTTTTCTATGTAGCTCCACTGCTCCCGTCCAGAGAGGGGGAGGCCAACCCGGGTGAATGATTCGAGACTTGTGCGAAAAACTCGCATGTCGCTCAAACAGTGTGTTTCCAGCCTTACGCTGGAAGCACACTCTCCTACTTACATGCGAGTCTCTCGGACAAGACTCGGATGAGACTGGATCAGTGACCCTGAACGGCCTCTCCCTCTCTGGATGGGGAGTGCGATGCTGCACAAAAACACAAGCAGCTGACACTCTCGTCCAGAGATGGAGGGGCCGTTCAGGGTCAATGACCCAGTCTCATCCGAGTCTCATCTGAGAGACTCGCATGTAAGTAGGAGAGTGTGTTTCCAGCCTTAGGGTAGGGACTCACTTCAGTTCCTGATCAGTTTTCCTGATCAGTGTTCATCAGGTTTTGTGTGCCAAAACCAGGAGTGACTCCAAAACCCACCACAGGTGTCAATCTTTCAATTATACTTTTTCTCTGCAAAGTTCACTCCTGGTTTTGGCACACAAACTGATGAACACTGATCAGGAAAACTGATCAGGAACTGAAGTGTGTCCCTACCCTTAGGGTGTGAAGTGCGTAGTCTGCATCAGTCTCTATCAGTAGCAGCTGGAGTCAAATTATGGCTGAAATGTTAACCATTTAAACACCATCGTCAATCTCTGAAAACAACATTTTAATCTTAACCCGTTCACCACCCAGTGATTTTACAATTTTTGTTTCCTTTTTGTCCTCCCCTTCTTCCAAGAGCCATAACTTTTTTATCTTACAGTCAATATGGATGTATGAAGGCTTAATTTTTTGCAGGGCGAGTTGTACTTTTGAAAGATATCATTGGTTTTACCATATAGTGTACTGGAAAGCAATGAGACCGGTAAAACTGACATGTCAGTATGACTCTTGTGGTCAGCATAATTTTGTAGATACCAAAGATGTCTACTTTTACTTTTATCTAGGTGGTGAAAAAAAATTCCGAAATATGTAAAAAGAAAAAAAAAGAACTGCGTTTTTATCACTTTTTCCGAGACCCATAGTGTTCTCATTTTCCAGGATCTTGGGCTGTGTGACGGCTTATTTTTTGCGGCTTGAGCTGACATTTCTAAGAATACAATTTTTGGGTGAATCCAATGTTTGAACACCTATTATTGTATGTTATTGTACTGTTGCATATATAATTTTTGCATCTTTGACTTTGTTTTATCATTAAGTAGTTTACCAATCAGATTAATTGATTTTATAGTTTGATAGATCAATCATTTCTTAATGAGTCAATTCCAAATATGTGTATTTATTTATTTATTTTCAATAGTTTTATTTTCTATAGGGCAAAAGGGGGTGATTTGAAAATCTATATTTTTTTCATATTTAAAAAAAAGTTTTTTTCACTTTTTCTTTAATTTACTTGATCCCTTAGGGCAGTGATGGCGAACTCCAGGCTTCGAGTGCCAGACACAGTCCAGGTTTTCAGGATTTCCATTGCATTTGACAGTTTGCCTTCAAATTACCAACTGTCAAACTCTAAGGAAATCCTGAAAACCTGGACTGTGTGTGGCACTCGAGGCCTGGAGTTCGCCATCACTGCCTTAGGGCTTCAACACTGCAGTGTCCAATCACTTCTGCAGTACAGAGCTGTACTGATGCAGTGAAGTGAGTCATGACTTTGACAGGGTTTATCATCTGCCCCCTCACTAACATGGTAACATATCGGCATCTTGTCATCATATCATGGGGTTGCCGATAGTGGTGGGGAAAAGTGTGATCTCCGCTGGTGCGTGTTAGATCATATTGTCAGAGTTTGATGATACAGGGCTGGCTGTGGAGCTGTGACAGACCACTTTGATATCTGATATTAACCAATCTGGTCCGATTACTAACTACCACCTGTGCTCAGGATTTTGTAAGCTGCATTAACAGCTTGAGGGGACCTTTTTATTCTGCTCAGTTCGCCTTTTTAGATGTTTTATGTATTTGTGGGTCATCACAGTTGTGTGCTCAACCCTAATAAAATTTGGTAATTTGCCCCTTACATATTGGTGATCGCCCTATTATTGTACATGTCCTCTCCCCCTCTATACATATTGCAGTCTTGACATGTATGGGCAGATCCCATCTGACAAATTATTGTGGTGCCCTCAGTTTTTTTGTATTCTTTTGAAATGCTGTGTTTATTCTGCGCGCATAGGGTCATTCAAACGCAGCCACATTTTGCATTGCGTTTGCAATGCGTTTGACTGGGTTTACATTAGAAGTCTATGGGTGTGTTAATGCAATCAAACGCTTGCATTTTATTGCATTAATGCAGTGCAAAACACATTGTGTTCAAAATCATTCCTAAACGTGATGTGAACCTAGGCTTAGATCCCAAGGCAGTGAGAGTGAAGCAGCCACTGATTGGCTGCAGGACTCACATAGCATAGCACCAGTGCCAGCATTACTAGAATGGATCTGGCACCAGAGGTGAGTATAGGCTGTTTTAATTTTACATATGGGAATATAACAATTAGGAATTGGTTGTCTGGGTATTGTACAACCCCTTTAAGTGATGTTCATAATTCTTCATTTGCATAATAATTTACCAACATATGTTCAATATACTACTGACTAAAATATTTGACATGTGTTCTGCATGTGTCTCATGTGTGAGTGGTGTGTACACTGCATGTGTCTAATATTTGACTGGTGAGTGTGTTCTGCATGTGTCTTATATGTGAACAATGTGTTCTGTATGTGTCTGATGTGAGTGGTGTGCGTACCTCATGTCTCTGATATGTGAGTGGTGTATGTGCTGCATGTGTCTGATATAAGAGCGTGGTGTGTGCTTCATGTCTCTGATATGTGAGCAATGTGTGTGCTGTATGTGTCTGATATGTGAGTGGCAGGTGCAATGCATATGTCTAATAATATGAATGGTATGTGTGCTGCATGTGTGTAATCTAGGAGTGGTGTGTGCTGCTTGGTTCTGATATGTGTATAGCTTGGATGCCGCATGTGTCTCATACATGAGCAGTGTGTGCATTCCATGTGTCTATTATGTGACTGGTGAGTGTGTTGTGCATGTGTCTAATATTAGAATCTGAGAGTCCTCAGTGGGTTTAATAGCTAACTGAAAAGATGGTAAGAAAAAGCAAAGCAAGCTTTCAAAACTCTATGGTCTCTTTATCAGGCTAATAATGACACAAATTCTGAAGACACACACACATATATACATATGTAGGGTAGGATGATGCAGTAAATATGACAGGTGACCTAAAGGAGAAAATAGTAGTCAGTCTTGGGAGGGGGAGAGGAGCTGGGGAGATAAAATAAAAGTTCTGAGATAAAAGGCACAGATTAGATTATTGTTCTATGATTAGTGGTTGGTCGAGACCTGAAAATTCCTCAATGAATGTAGAAAGACATAAATCGATGTGAGTAATTCTTTCCTGCTTTGAGTGTGTCAAGGTTCATTATCAGTTTATATTCCCACACTCTTCTGTCTTGCTGTGATCTGAAGTTACCTTTTAGAACTAGTACCCTCATATCCAATATTGTGTGATCAGGCCTACAGAAATGTCTAGGCACAGGTAAATCTGTCCTTCTTTCCTTTATTGTATGGCGTTGAGAGCTCATCCTACTTCTGAGTTGTTGCACCATGTCACCTACATATAGATTCCAGCTCACACATTTAGTTCAGTACATCACATTGGTTGTGGTGCAGTTGAAGTTACCTGAGATCTTGTAGTCCTGATGTGAGCTAGGAATCTTTATCTTGTCCGTTGTCATTATAAATGGACAGGTTTTGCATCTGTTCTGGTTTGTGTCTAATATGTAAGCTGTATGGGTTCTTCATGTGTCTGTTATGAGTGTTGTATGTACTGCATGTGTCTGATGTGTGTGCGCTGAATTTCTCTGAAATATGAGTGGGGTGTGCTGCATGTGCCTGATATGTGAGCAGTATGTGCTGTGTTTTATTCGTGAGCCATGTGTATGTCCCGTGTGAGTCTAATATGTCAGTAGTCTATGCAGTATGTGTCTGACATATGAACGTTATGTGTTATGCTTCCTAAAACTCAATGTAGACAAAACCAAACTTAACATCTTTCCTCCATCTCAAGCATCTTCATTACCCGATCTATCTTTCACAACAAATAACATCACAATTTTCCCTGTACCTAAAGTCTGCTGCCTCCGAGAAACCCTTGACTCTGCCTTGTCCTCCTAAAGGTACAGTCACACATAACGATCGCTCCAACGATCCCGACAACGATAACGACCTGCCGGGATCGCTGGAGTGTCGTTACCTGATCGCTGGGGAGCTGTCAAACAGGCAGATCTCCCCAGCGATCAGGCCCTGGGAGCCACCTCCCACATCGCTCCCTGCTTAGCGCTGTCACCACCTTCTTGTGACAGCTCCCGCATCTCAACCCACCTTGAAATGGGCTAAATTCCCGCCCCCTCATCCTGATTGGACGAGCGCTGTTAAGCCTTTTCTTGCCATTGGGCGGAAGCCTCGTCGCTCACTCGTGGAGGTTAGGTTGATCGCTGGTCACCCCAGGCTCTGCAGGGAGAAGTGCGGACGTAGGAGCCGGGGCCCCCGGGACCGGGAGCCAGAAGGGCCTGGGGGGCATGGAGTAGACGCCCGGGCCTCCTGTGTGGCCTAGCCCGCGGCGCCTGTGTGTGTCTGCGGCTGTGTGGAGCATCTGTGTGACCATGGTAAATGCCGGGTATCTAGGCAGCGCGCGCTGCCTGGATACCCGGTGTTTACCATAGTAACCAGCCCTGTGAAGTCACAGATCGCTGGTTTCTCGCTGTCACACGCAGCGATGCGTGCTGACCAGCGGGAAACCAACGATCAAAAAATGACCCAGAGCACTTTGCAGCGATCAGCGACCTCACAGCAGGGGCCTGATCGCTGCAAAGTGTCACACATAACGACATCGCTGGAGAGATCGTTGTAACGTCACAGTTACAACGATCTCGCTAACGATATCGTTATGTGTGACTGGGGCTAAACCGCACATCCAAGCTTTTGACACCTCCTGCCACCTCCAACTAAAAATATTTCCAGAATTTGTCGTTTTCTCAACCCAAAATCTACTAAAATACTAATGCATGCCCTCATAATTTACCGCCTTGACTACTGCCATATCCTCCTTTTTGGCCTCCATGCTAACACTCGCATCTATCTAGTCTGTCCTTAATTCTGCAGCCAAGCTAATCCACCTCTCTCCTTGTTACTCCTCTGTTTCTACATCTGCAAATCTCTTCATTGTCTACCAATTCCCCAAGGTATCCAATTCAAACTACTAACATTGACTTACAAAGGCTGGGTTCACATCACGTGTTTTTGGCATCCTGTTCTGTGCGTTTTGAAAAGGACAGAACAGGATCGTTTTTGCCTCCCATGTATCCCTATGGTGCCGGATTGGTAACATAAGGCCATCCTGTTTTGTGAATTCAGTTCTTGATTCATTTCTGTCCTGTTTTTTCCTGGCCTCAAAATCAGAGACTGTACCTACTGTTTTTGGGCTCCGGTGAAAACAACAGACAGAAACGGATCCAGTCCAGTCCGAAGCAGTTAACATGGTGGCCTATGGAGCCGGATCCGGGAAAAAAAACAGGATAGTTTCCCGGATCCGGTTTTAGTGTACTGAACATGCTCAGAACAACAGCACTGCTCTGTTCCCGTGTTACATGTGTGTTATTTCACTTTAGCAGTGTATCTACAAACACTGCTAAAGTTAAATAAAAGAAAGCAATGGGAATTAAAAATAAAAACAAAATGTTCACCTCTCTGCCGAGTGTCCCGGGAAGACGTCTCATCACTGCAAGGACCTTAATTTCTGATTAGCTGGTAGCGAACAGCTCATGTGTCACATGACACATCAGCTGATCGCTACCGGCCAATCAGTGTATAATGTCCTTGCAGCGATCAGATGTCTTCCCGGGACACTCGGCGGAGAGGTGAACATTTTGTTTTTATTTTTAATTCCCATTGCTTTCTTTTATTTCACTTTAGGAGTGTTTGTTCATATACTCCTAAAGCAAAAGTACACTTGTCTGTGCTTTGCTGGCTCAGCTCCTTCCAGCTCTTTCTGTCAGTCCGGATGCCTCAAAATCCTGGATCCGGACTAATAGAAATGGCATCCAGAGGTACAAATCTCGTCCTGTCCGTTCCTGTCTGTGTGGTCCTGCAAAAAACAGGATCCCCATGGACAGGAACAAACCGAGGTGTGAAGCTAGCCAAAGCCTTAAACAATCTGTCTCTCCCATATATCTCTGAACTAATCTCCAGATATCATCCAACTCATAATCTTTGATCCTTCCAAGATCTCGTTCATTCTTCCACACTTGTACATTCATCATCCAGCTGCCTTCAAGACTTCTCCCAAGCATCCCACATCCTCTGGAATTCTGCACACCAACATGTCCAACTATCCCCTACATTCGGAAAGTTAAAGCGGAACCTAATAACCCTTCTATTCAGAACAACCTATGGCCTACAGTGACCCTACTGCTTCCAAAGTTGGCGCTCCACCACCACCGAGCTGACGCTCTACCATCACCGAAGTTGGCGCTCCACCACCATCAGAGCTGACCCAACCTACTATCTCCCTCCCCATTAACCCAAAAAATGTAAGCTTGCAAGGGCAGGGTCCTCTCTGTACCAGTCTGTTACTGTTAGTTTGTACTTTGTATTTTTCACATGTTTTGTATGTAATCCTTTCTCATGTACAGCACCATGGAATGAATGGTGCTCTATAAATAAGGAATAATAATAATGTGTGTGCTGCATATGTCTAACATGTCAGCGATGTCTGTCTCATGTGTTTGATAAGATAACGGCATGTGATGCATGTCTTTAATGAGTGAGTTGCATGTCTGTGCTGCGTGTGTCTGATATGTGAGCGGTTTATGTTCTGCCTGTTTCTGATATGTGTATTGTGTATGTGTGCTGCAAGTGTCTCACATGTGAATGGTGTGTATGCTGCATCTGTCTCATGTGTGTGCTGCATTTCTCTGCAATGTGAGTGGTGTGTGTGCAGTGTGCTTGATATGTGAGTGGTGTGTAATGCATGTGTCTGATATGAGAGTGGGGTGTGTTGTGTGTGTCTGATATATGAGAATTACGTGTGTACTGCATATGTCTAATATGTCAACATTGTCTGATAAGTTAGCGGCATGTTATGCATGCTTTTAATGAGTGAGTTACATGTCTGTGCTGTGTGTGTCTGATATGTAAACGGTGCATGTTCTGCCTGTTTCTGATATATGTGTTGTGCGTGTGTTCTGCAAGTGTCTCTCACATGTGAATGGTGTGTGCTACATATGTCTGTGGGTGTGATGCAATTGTCTTATATGTGAGGAGTTTGTCCTGCATGTGTTACATGTGAATGGTGTGTACTGAATGTGTCTGATATATATGCAGTGTTTTTGCTGCATGTGTCTGAAATGTAAGTGCTTTGTGTGCTGCATGTGTCTGATATGTGAGCACTGTGTATGCTGTGTGTCTGATATGTGAGCACTGTGTATGCTGCATGTGTCTGATATGTGAGCATCGTATATACTGCATGTGTCTCATATGTGAGCACTGTGTATGCTGTATGTGTCTGATATGTGAGCACTGTGTATGCTGTGTGTCTGATATGTGAGCACTGTGTATGCTGCATGTGTCTGATATGTGAGCACCGTATATACTGCATGTGTCTTATATGTGAGCACTGTGTATGCTGTATGTGTCTGATATGTGAGCACTGTGTATGCTGTGTGTCTGATATGTGAGCACTGTGTATGCTGCATGTGTCTGAGATGTTAGAACCGTGTATACTGCATGTGTCTGATATGTGAGCACTGTGTATGCTGTGTGTCTGATATGTGGGCACTGTGTATGCTGCATGTGTCTGAGATGTGAGAACCGTGTATACTGCATGTGTCTGATATGTGAGCACTGTGTATGCTGTGTGTCTGATATGTGGGCACTGTGTATTCTGCATGTGTCTAATATGTGAGCACCGTGTATACTGCATGTGTCTGATATGTGAGCACTGTGTATCTGATATGTGAGCACTGTGTATGCTGCATGTGTCTGATATGTGAGCACCGTGTATACAGCATGTGTCTGATATGTGAGCACTGTGTATGCTGTATGTGTCTGATATGTGAGCACTGTGTATGCTGTGTGTCTGATATGTGAGCACTGTGTATGCTGTGTGTCTGATATGTGAGAACCATGTATACTGCATGTGTCTGATATGTGAGCACTGTGTATGCTGCATGTGTCTGATATGTGAACACTGTGTATTCTGCATGTGTCTAATATGTGAGCACCGCATATACTGCATATGTCTGATATGTGAGCACTGTGTATTCTGCATCTGCTTGATATGTATGTGGTGTATATGCTGCATGTGTCTAATATGTGAGCACTGGGTATGCTGCATGCGTCTGATATGTGAGCATCGTGTATGCTGCATGTGTCTGATATGTGAGCACTCTATGTGCTGCATGTGTCTGATATGTGAGCACTGTGTATGCTGCATGTGACTGAAATGTAAGCACTATGTGTGCTGCATGTGTATCAGATGTGAGCACTGTGTATGCTGCATGTGTCTGATATTTGAGCACTGTGTATTCGACATGTGCCTGATATGTATGTGGTGTGTATTCTGCATGTGTCTCATATGTTAGCACTGTGTATGCTGCATGTGTCTGATATATGAGCACTGTGTATGCTGCATGTGTCTGATATATGAGCACCATGTATGCTGCATGTGTCTGATATGTGAGCACTGTGTATTCTGCATGTGTCTGATATGTGAGCACTGTGTATACTGCATGTGTCTGATATATGAGCACTGTGTATGCTGCATGTGTCTGATATATGAGCACCATGTATGCTGCATGTGTCTGATATGTGAGCACTGTGTATGCTGCATGTACCTAACACAGTATGTGAGCACTGTGTATGCTGAATGTGCCTGATATGTACCGTATATACTCGCGTATAAGCCGAGTTTTTCAGCCCAAAAATTGGGCTGAAAAGTACCCCCCTCGGCTTATACGCGAGTCAGTGCTGTATACCGATGTATACATTGGTACATACCGATGTATACATCGGTATACAGCAGCCCCCGCATCCCCAGTAATGCAGGGCCCCACCAGCGTCTCTCCGGTCACCTGTAAAGGAAACTATACTTATCACAGTGCCGCTGTCCGCACCCGCTCGCAGCTGCCGACCGCGATCCTCCATCTTGCGTCTTCTTCCTGTTTCTGTGCTCGTCGCGGACAATGACGTCATTCCCTGCGACGAGCACAGGAAACAGGAAGAAGACGCAGGATGGAGGATCGCGGTCGGCAGCTGCGAGCGGGTGCGAGCGGGCATGGACAGCGGCACTGTGATAAGTATAGCTTCCTTTACAGGTGACCGGAGAGACGCTGGGGGGGCCCTGCATTACTGGGGCTGCCTGTATACTACCGCTGGGGCTGCTATATACCTCTGGGGCCCTGTATACTACCACTGGGGCTGTATATACTACCACTGGGGCTGTATAAACCGCTGGGGCTGTATATACTGCTGGGGCCCTGTATACTACCACTGGGGCTGTATATACTACCACTGGGGCTGTATATACCTCTGGGGCCCTGTATACTACCACTGGGGCTGTATAAACCACTGGGGCTGTATATACTGCTGGGGCCCTGTATACTACCACTGGGGCTGTATATACTACCACTGGGGCTGTATATACTACCACTGGGGCTGTATATACCTCTGGGGCCCTGTATACTACCACTGGGGCTGTATAAACCACTGGGGCTGTATATACTGCTGGGGCCCTGTATACTACCACTGGGGCTGTATATACTACCACTGGGGCTGTATATACTACTAGGGCTGCGTCTATACTACCACTGGGGCTGTATATACCACTGGGGCTGTATATACTACTGGGGCTGCGTGTATACTACCACTGGGGCTGCTGTATCTACCTCTGGGACTGGTGTATACCACACTGCTGGGGGCTGTATACTTGTGCTAGGGTCCACCCTCGGCTTATACACGAGTCAATAGATTTTCCCAGGTTTTGGGGGCAAAAGTAGGGGGGTCGGCTTATACACGGGTCGGCTTATACACGAGTATATACGGTATGTGGTGTGTGTAGCAATTAGGCTAAGGAATAATGAGGGGATATAGCATCCTACTTGGAATTTATTTCCCCTGTTTCAACATATGGTTTGTAAATTGAATGATGTTATTCAAAACTGAAACTCATCCTGCAAAAAACATGTCCTCATAAGTCTACGTCGATGAAAAAATTAAAAAGTTATGATTCTTGGAAGAAGGTGAGATGAAAACAAAAACAAAGAGCAAAAAAATCCTGGTCCTTAAAGTGTTAAGTAAATAGTCTATAGATAACTGGACTGCACTAGTAAATAGGACATTATTAGCCTACATTTTATTATTAATTTTTTTTTTTTTAACGTGGGGAGTTAATATTATTAAACTTAAAAAATTGGCTGTTTTTAATATGTGATCATGATAAATTCAGTAATAAAGCCTTGCTGAATTTTAATCATAACTTTCTATTATTATATCTAAATATATATTTAATTATGAAAAATATGTCAGGGATGCTATTCGTATACAAAGCTGTATGGAAAATAGAAAATACATTCAAAGCAAATTAGCCTAGTTTTGCAGCTTACGCTTTCCTAACTTGATAAATGGTCCCAGTGCTACAGTGAAGCAGGTAAAGAGGCCATTTCCATCACTTAAACAAGCCATTTAAATCAGTTAGAGAAAGAACTCCATTCACTAGTGAGCACACAGTAATTGTGGACCATATTTCATATTTTAGACCTTTAGAGCTTCTCATAAAGTATTGTATATGGAGTCTGTTTATACAGATGTATGCGCCTCTTGTTTGTTAGATAGTTTTGCAAGTCCCATCAGGGCAACAATATAAATCTACTGCAATGCAAACTGTAGTAATTAATGTTGGCACACAGGCTATTGCACCCATCCAAGTAGCCAATGTAATTACTGTGTTTTTCAGACTATAAGACACACTGGACAATAAGAGGTACCCAGGTTTTAAAGGAGGGAAATAAAAAAAAATGAAGTAAAAAATATGGTCATATGTACTGTTATAAGGCAAACGTTTGGGTAATTTCCCCCAATTCTGTGCTAATGTCCTCCATCCTGGGCCAATTCCAGGTATATATGTCCCCCACCCTGGTGATATATTCTCCATTCTTGTTGCATCCTGGTATTTATGATCCTCATTCTGGTATATATGCTTCTCATCCCGGTATATATGTCAGAAGGTGGATTTCTCTGATGAATCTTCAGTAGAATTACACCACAGCCGCAGCAAATACTGCAGGAGACCTACTGGAGCCCGTATGGATCCAAATTTGGTAGTGGAAAGATCATGGTCTGGGGTTACATTCAGTATGGGGGGTGCAAAACATTTGCAAGGTGGATGGCAATATCAATAGCCTAAAATATCAAGAAGTATTAGCTACCTCTTACATTCCAAATCATAAAAGGGGTCAAATTCTGCAGCAGGATGGTGCTCCATCTCATACATCCATCTCTACAACAAAGTTCCTCCAGGCTAAAAAAATCAAGGTGCTCAAGGACTGGCCAGCCCAGTCACCAGACGTGAACATCATTGAGCGTGTTTAGGGTAGGATGAAAGAGGAAGCTTGGAAGACAAAACCAAAGAATCTAGATGAACTCTGGGAGGCATGTAAGACTGCATTCTTTGCTATTCCTGATGACTTCATTAATAAATTGTATGAATCATTGTTGAACCGCATGCATGCAGTTCTTCAAGCTCATGGAAGTCACACAAAATATTAAATGTGACTCTAATAGCACCACAACTTCATTCACCAATGTTATGCAACATATATTTGTATTTTAAGTTAATTATTTGTTTGAAAATCACATTACTTTCTGTGGGCGACAAAACCTTTGTCTTGCCAAAATCTGAACATTTTGTGTTCATTAAATGATCAATATTTCAGCATTGATGACAATTTATTTTCTTAACCTAAACCACATTTGGGAGGGTTTCAGCTATCAAAAGAATAATTTATAAAACCAATGGATGAATTTAACATCAGGTTATAAGCTTTTATTTACCAACATGGATAAGCGACATAACTTCTGTCAGGGACTGTACATATGACCCTCATCCTGGGCCCACCTTTCATATATTTGGCCACCATTCCATGTATATATGGCCCCTATTCTGGTATATATGACCCCTATGCTGGTATACATGACACCCTTGCTGATATATATGGCCAGCATGCTGGTATATATGGCCCACCCATCATGAACCTAGCATAGTCTATGTTATTCCCATCATACCAAAGACCTAAAAAAATAAACGGTTCTATTCACCTTTCCGCCACTCATCGGAGCATGATGTCCTCTTCTGATGCTGGAATCTGACACTGTCCTTAGCTGCCAAGATATTTGTTGCTCCCTGATTTGGATTATACACATAGAGATCAGTGAATATGCTTTGTCTTCTGTGGTTCTTCAATGAAGTGGAGCCAGAGGTGGCGCATGTGCAGACCATGATCTCTGGTGCCATTATATTGAAGATAGCCTGTATAATCTTCCAATGGTGCCAGTGGCAGCGCATGCATGGTTGCATTTTAAAGTATAAGATTGAATTACACTTTAAGATGCGATTACACTGTGTTGCTGCCGACACCATTTTGGAAAAAACCTGAGGATTCTACAGTCTTTATTAAAATGGTGCAGTAAAATGCGATCTGTGCAAGCACCGCCTCAGTGCCATTTTATTGATGCTAGAACACACATGTACAGAGCATTAGCACTGCTCTCCCCGCCTATAATCCTTCCCACCTCTCTGCGTCTACTTCAGTGAAGACAGGTGGGTGGGAGATTATGGGTGTGAGGAGCAGTTCATATTCATATTCTTAAACAGAAAGCACACTAGTTAGCCTCAGTGCTGGCTCTTGCCTCTTGTGACCCCGTACTGCCACAGCTGCTACCCCTCACCTCTACTGGTACATCCTAGTATATAATGCACCTCCCACTATCCTCCAAAATTTGGAGAGAAAAAGTAGATCTTACAGTCTAAAAAATACACTAACTATTTAACAAAAGATGCTTTTCTAGATTCTTCAGTAATGCAATTTAGAATAGTCCAGCAGTTATTGAAATTAGCAGTGTGACCAATGAAATCCTGTCATCCAATAACTACTTAAAAATGGATGTTGGACACTTTTTCAAGTAAAAAATACTATTGTTCTACATTTTACATATATTTAAGAGCTCACCACCACCATACACCTACCAAAATCACAGTTATAATATTGGTCTTCTTATATATGGCAGAGGTGTCTTTAGATACCCTCAGACTCAGGCTTCGGTGGACAACCATTAAAATGAATAACAGAGAATGCAGTATATACAGATACAATAAATGAAACAACATTTATTCCATTATGTGTACAACCCATTCATCAGAATATTGAATCCAACAGGTAAATGTGCAGTTCAAATAAACAGAATCCTGGTTCCAATATATTCACTCCTATCACTGGGGTTTATATACAAAAAAATCTCTGTTTCTGAAAAGAAATACACAAGTATCCCACTCATCAATCCACCCAAGGTGTAATTAGAAGTGAGAATGGAAAAAATGCCCATCTCCCAATGAACAAACAATTTTTCAAAGGTTTTATTGAAGAAGACCCACGTTAAAAAAAACAGCAGTCAAATATTCAAAGTGCACTGAAAACCTATGTAACATAGCACTCTTCCCTATGGGGGGATGACTTATGGTAGAGCTACGCATTTCAAATATATTCATCTCCTGCAAAGGCGGCTATTTTCCATGCTCTACAACTGCAAACCAACTCAGGTGATATGGCTGAATCTTTTTCTTTGTTGTAATCAGTAATACATTCCAACATGGTTACAAATTAAACAGTATGAGGAGTTACATTGCCACTAGAGATGAGTGAACTTTCCTGAACATGTTTGCCAGTTTTAAATTTGTCACGAACATTACAGATTTGGTTGGCAATCGGAAACCCGAGCAATTTACTAAAAAATCGCCGAATGCGGCTTTGTTCGGGAAAAAGTTCAAAATTTAAAGTGGCCCTAAAACTTTCTATGATTGTTTGGGTCAAAACACTCATCGGAAGAACCGCTGGCTGGGAGCAACACCTAACCTTATGGATTGGAGTGTGCCCATCCATCGGTCTACCATTTTCTTTCAAGCTCTAGAAATGTTTTGAGCTTTAAAAGAAATTTTTTAAGCTTCCTGGAGTTTAAATAAGTTGGTAGTTTGCCTGGAAAAGGTACTTTTTTTTAACTTGTTTTTGAGTTCTTCAAAGAAACTAGGCCTGTTTTTTTGTTAATTGTATGTTTCCCTTCCCAGGTTTAGCTCCGATTGCACTTCCTCTTGCTGAATTAGTGGTCATGCAGCCTTTAGGCTACACCTCAAAGCCCTTAAAGTACTCTGCCCTTAATGGAATTTGCACCTTTTTAATGGAGTCTGCTGATCCATGTGGGACTTTCCTTATATGTATGTGTATATTGATATACACCATGTTCCAAATTATTATGCAAATGTTTTTTTTCTCAGATTTTCCTAAATGGTCGGTGCAAATACAGTCAGTGTAATAAAAGTCACCCATTATGGTACCTTTACACGCCGCCACGAGAGAAACAGGCAGGCATCGCACATGCATGCGCGCGTTTGCAACGGTGCCTAACGATCCCTGGTGCCGCATATACACGCCGCCACAAAGTGCTCCACAGAAGGTATTTGCGTTCCCCGGAAGTGCCATCGGGTGCCGCGGGTTACCTTCTGTGGAACACCTTCCCTGATTTACACGCCGCTACCACAAGGGAATATGGGCGTACATATTGCGCGCCATAAGTACATAGGCGTGCCAGAGTTGTGTATTACGCGACGCTCGTACGGTGATTGGACAATGCAATAGCATTATGATTGGCCAGCCAGTGCAGGAAGGCTGGCTAATACATGACGCTATTGCAAATATGGAGTGTGACTGGTCAGCTTGCTGAATATGGCGCCCTGTGCAGGGACAGCGAATGGTTACACAGTAGCCCCCACCAATGATAGCTGATGGGGCGTGCTAACCATGACGCTGTGGAACGCCCCTGGGTTTTCCTAGGCCACGCAAAAACCTTGCCTGTGCCCCGATTACACGCCGCCATCATAGGGATTGTGCCTTCCTGTTTTTGAGCACGGCCCAGACACAGGTATCAGAAGACACAAGAAGGAAATTCCTGGATTACACGCCGCCACATCGTGGTCTTTTCAAGGCAACAGGCACAATTGTGTCCGATGCCTGCCGGTTTCTACCTTCCTCTGGCGGCGTGTAAACGGACCATTAGAGTATACATAGAATTTTATTGAAGAAACCTCTCAATGACAACAGTATAATCTTCAAAAAAAAAAAAACCCTCTAAATGCACTGTTCCAAATTATTACGCACAGTAGAGTTTCTAAACAGTTGACATGCATGAAAGAACTGAAAATGCTCATTTGTTGAATTTGCAGCATTAGGAGGTCACATTCACTGAAACAAAAAGCTATATAACTCCAAGACATCCTAACAGGCCAAGTCACATGTTAACATAGGAAACCATCTTTGATCTCGTCTTCACAATTCTTGCATCCATTGAACTTGTGAGTTTCTGGAGAATTTCTGCTTGTATTTCTTTGCATAATGTCAGAATAGCCTCCCAGAGCTGCTGTTTTGATGTCAACTGCCTCCCACCCTCATAGATTTTTGCTTGATTATACTCCAAAGGAGTCAGGGGAAAATGGTGGCCACACCCTGAGTTTATCTCCTTTTATGCCCATAGTAGCCAATGACACAGAGCTATTCTTTGCAGCATGAGATGGTGCATTGTCATGCATGAAGATGATTTTGCTCCTGAAGGCATGTTTTTGCTTTTTGTACCATGGAAGAAAGTTCTCAGTCAGAAACTCTATATACTTTGCAGAGGTCATTGTCACACTTTCAGGAACCTTAAAGGGGTCTACCAGTTGTTTCCCAATGCTTCCGGCCCAAAACATGACTCCTCCACCTCCTTGCTGATGTCACAGCCTTGTTGGGACATGGTGGCCATCCACCAAGCATCCACTACTCCATCCATCTGGACTATTCAGGGTTTCTCGGCACTCATCAGTAAACCAGACTGTTTGACAATTAGTCTTCATGTATGTCTGGGCCTACTGCAACCGTTTCTGCTTGTGAGCACTGTTTAGGGGAGGCCGAATAGTAGGTGTATGCACCACAGCAAGCCTTTGAAGGGTCCTACATCTTGAGGTTTGAGGGATTTCAGAGGCACCAGCAGCTTCAAATATCTGTTTGAACTTGCCTGGCAGAAACCTTCCTCATTCTGCCTTATCTGCATGAACACGTCTGTGCTCAGAATTAGCCATAAATCTAATAAGTAATTGTATGTCAGGGTCCCAGTAATCACTTGAAAAAGGCGCAATTGGCGCTGAAACGCGTTGTGGCTAAAGGGATCCATATGCTGAATCATTAAAGCCGAGAGGTAATACTTAATTGAGCCGAGTCCTGTTAATATACCTTAGCGCTTACAATATCACTCGTTTTGTTTGGAGCCTTCACTACAACTGCGGCTCCCCTTGGACCCACTTAGGTTCTGTGCCCATGATGCGTTAATTGATGCTTCTTTTGACGCAGATTTTGAGAATTTGCATCAACAGACACCTGCATATCTGTACTGAGGCCAATATAGTCTAGGACAAGTTAGAAGTGCTGGGGCCACAATGCTTTTATTCCCTTGCACATATGGTTTAGGGCCCTTTCACATCAGCGTTTTTTGAAATTCGTGGCAGATGCGGTGAAAAAACCGCATCTGCCGCAATTACCGCATACCGGCTGCACTTGCGGCAGGTGCGGCCGCGCAAAAAAATACTGTCAGCCGCGGTTTTTTTCGTGGCCGCACCTGCCGCAAGTGCCAAAACCGCACTTGCCACACCTGCCGCAAGTCCGCCTATACATAGTATGGCGTTTACCGCAACCGCGCCGCAACCGCGCCGCAAGTGCAGCCGGTATGCGGTAATCGCGGCAGATGCGTTTTTTTTCACCGCATCTGCCGCGATTTGAAAAAAACGCTGATGTGAAATGGCCCTTAGATAGCTTTTTTCTGCACCAAATCTGCAAAGAAACAAAAACACAATCGGCACAGCACTTCAAAACTCTCATAGACTTTGTTTTATGCTGCACACTGCAAGCCTGGGACATCCATATGCTTCCACATACCAACTTTGTATAACGAGGCTCACGGTTTCAGCAGGTGATGACGTGGACAATATGGGAGAATGCAAGCAGCGAAGGTGACTAAAGAGGTGAGCAGTGTACATTGTTTTACTTTCTTCCTTAACATTTTGCCTATTCTCTACAATTTAGCAGAATGGTGGTCAGCCGGTTGCTATTTTCCTGAATCGGCACAGAGTGATTTGCCAAAAAAAAAATCTGTGTACTGGAGAATATGAATTTTCTAACATTCGTGTTGAATTATATTCCAGACAAATGAATTTGCCCAATTGTAATAGGTAGGACTAATTTTTACCTGGAATGACTTTCTGAAAGATTCTGGAATTTGTAGTTACATCTTTACAATCTATTTTATCTATCTATCTATCTATCTATCTATCTATCTATCTATCTATCTATCTATCTATCTATCCATCTATCTATCTATCTATCTATCTATACACCCAAAATTCTCATTTTAAGTAATTGTTATAAATAATCTTTTTAAGTCTGAGAAAACATAGATACAATTTCTAAAGAAAATAAGACAATATAAATCCCAGGAGAATATTTGGGCCTCAGTTGAACTAAAATAGATATTAGTGAAGTATCTCAATGTTGGTCTTGTCTAAATTGAAATGACTTCTATGGATCTAAAAATGGATTTAAAACCTGCCCAGTATACTGAGCTAAACCATTCAGTTTTTCTGATGTTGTATATGCCACTCACAGATTCTCCTAGGTGCTGTTGTGTTTTGTAGTTAACTTCTTATTAAATATCTGCTGAAAGAAAAGGCTTCACATTTACACACTGTGTACATGAGGCTAAGACCCCGCTCAGTCTCATGCAGTTTTTAAAGAATGCCAGTCAACCACATCATTTATTCCATTTTCAAAACAAAAATCAATATACCTATAAAGTGACCCATAAATTAGAACTGGCTCACACAGTGTTTGTTCAAGCTGCCTTTCTGAAGGAACCCTTTGCATTTTTTCTTCACCTTTCTGTTTGAACTGCAGTCACAGTAAGAGGCTCATTAGGGGACATTAGGGAGTGGATCTAACCAGAATTCCATAGCTTGCTTTGCTCTTATTAATGCATAGTAGAGTAGAATGCATTTAAATATTTCATAGACATTCAGTAATTTGTGTGTAATCGTCTTGTTAGCAGACCAGCAGAAATAGAACAGGTCTGTGAAATGGTGTTAGTGATTGCATGGGTAATTTACAGACCTTTGCCATTCCGAGAGAGCATTATTGGTGGCTCGTGAAAAACTGAAATAGAGCTAGCAATAGATAGAAAAAAAGAAAGAAACTGATAACGTTTTTTGTAATAAGCATCTTGAAGGATAACAACCCATTTAGTCCCCTTGAAGCAGCATAATTTATGACATATGCTATATATCAAATACATAAGATAGCATTAAGGAGCATTCATATGAAAAGGGTATGTGCAACATTAGTTATAACTTCCTGCGAGGTACATGATTAAATGATTAATGAAATGTCCCCTTGCATATGCATTTTGAAACAGCAATTAGGTAGTTGCTCAGAAAATTCTGAAATCCTCATTTTTCAATATTATCTTATCCTTGATTTATAAATCATAGAGAATATTTTAACAGCAATATGTTATACCTGAGACAGATAGAAAGACATAAAAGAGAATATTTTTGACATGAAATAGTTTTAAGTATATAAATTTATAATTTTATGTTAATGCCGACCCTATTTACTTAATCTTCCTGCATTTCATTTGTATCCTTTGCCACTGCTGCACTTTGATTGGCATAATTAAGTAGGGGAATGAATAGGCTCTATTATTTTACATATCACTAGTAAACAATAGCAAAGAACGGAGAAGGGAGATGTGGCAGAGGTATGTATGTGTTTTTCAAGTTCTCGGTAATCCACTGGAGGCTGTTCTATAAATGATCATTGAAGGGCTGCAAGCTAGCCTATAATTACAAGAAAGAAAGTGGCAGCTCTGGCATTTCATAACTATGTGTCCTCGAAAAGTGCTTTGTGAGTTTGTCACCAATGATAATTTAGATAGAGGCTCATTACTGAACATCACAACACTTTAAAAACCTTTCGCCTTCACGCGGGAGAATAAAGGACTATTTTAATGGCAAGGTTCTTTTGTATTCCTCTGAAAAATTCAATCAAGACAAAACCTTACCGACTATTATTATACTCTACAGTCTCTCTATTCTAATGAAAGCAGTGCAGATAAACTGGATATGAAGACTTGAGCAGTTAAATGCAAACATTTTTTTTTTGTTCTCCAAACATGTGACAAGTGCAGGTCTGTAAAATATAAACACGTTTTAAGCCATTTTTGTACAGACAGGGCTCGCTAATTGCTTTTTTTTTTTACTATATTGTGTTATATACATGCTCATTGACATGTCTTGTTCCGAATATAGTTTGATATTAGCCTTTGCAGTCAAAATAACACATTTGGTCTTTTCTGTACCTTTCTTCTGTTTAATCTGCAAGTGAGCATTAGTGCCTTTATCTCTGGTGTGTGAGAATAGATATGTTACCAGAGCAATGAGTATTAACTCCTATTTTCAAATGCAGTGCAGCATGCATTAAAAGGGCCGATTATAAAACGAGCAGGACACAATATATGCAAAAGACTCTTCTGTAATCAGCACTAATATCCTTATGTTTAAGACTCACACATTTTGTGCCTAAGAATCTCATTTTAATTCAGATTCCCATTTTAAAGTTACATCAAATATGTTCAACACCCCTTCATCAAGAGGAAAAAAACCCCTCAGTCCTATTTTACCACATTTTAGTAGGACATTTAAATCAACAAAACAAGAGCAATGTTTAATATGGTTCTTTATATATTCCGAACCCTTATGTGTAGTTACCTCATCCGCATTTTTAACATAATAAGGTAAAAATATTCATGCATATGTTTTAAATAATTTCAAAGTTAATGCATTATTGATCAGGAGTTACTATAAAATTAAACCCAACGCAGACTCCCCTTCATTGCAATGCCTAACAAAACTACTTTTATTTTTCATTTTCTCCGGTGGTCCATGATGGAGTGCTTATTGTAAAAAATGTTTAACTTGCTCTCCATGATAGTATAGAATTCAAGAGCTTATGTATATTAGATGTGCTTCTGAGGAATGGTTCCTGAATCGACGTCTGTTAACATCGTATCCATGTTGTCACTTACACGGTACTTTGTAAATAATCACTAAGGGAATTGGAAGTAAAGTCTCAAAATTGGTTCTTAGAGGGGTTTTCCCATGAACAAAGTTAATTTTAAAGGTTATTTTAATCAATAGATCTTGTAATATTAAGAAGTTTCACAATTTGAGGTGACTAAAAAATATGTTCCTGTGATGAGATAATCTTAGGTCTGGGGAATAGCTATTCTCCTTATGGAGATCAATATGCATATCAGCAGTGAGGAGACTTTAGACGTTTTTCTCCTCTGGGAAATATGCAAATTGTCACTTCAGGGATGAAGTAGATGTACTCTAGGGCCACCTATTGAAAGTAGCAATCTTAAAAGTCAAAGCTGACTCTGACACGCCTTTCAATATGACTTAAGGCCCCTTTACACGGTACGAGATCATGAACGATATCGCTCAAACGTCACAGGTTTGGAGCTGTTCAAACGACATCGTTAGGACGTCGTGGCGTGTAACAGCGAGATACGACTACGATAAACATGTTCTCAAATCAAACGATCCTCGATCAGCCAACCTGCTGCATCGTTGTGTGTGACACCATGATAACGATATCGTTAACGACTTCGCCTATTCACAACAGTGAACAAGTATTGTTCGCTGGGTTGTGCGAACGATAGCTGCTTGCCACATCGATGGTGAGTCGTCCACGATATCTAGACGTGTGACATCTCACCAATGATGTCAAAATGATGTCCTAACGACCGTTCTCCCGTGGGATCATTGGTGATATCTTAACGACATTGAAGAGTGTAACGGTACCTTTAAGATTTATGCCATACCAGAACTTTCAATAGGTGGCACTAGAGTTCATCTACTTCCTCCCTGAAGAGATAGTCTTATATATGTATCCCAGCTATGTATTGTGCAATGGTTGTGTCTGACCATACAGGGACGTGGTCTGATCATACCACATCTCCTGGTAGGGGAGGATGCAAGAGTATAATGGCATTACAGAGTGGGACCAAAGCTGATTCTTTTTGTGAGATAAAACATTTCCCTAACTTTTCAAAAAAACAATGCTTCACCTCACAGAAAGCACCCTTTCTGATCCCATGCTTTAATGCTTGTAGACTTTCTCACTTTCTCCACTGCCAGGATATATGGTATGATCAGACCATGTCCCTGTATGGTCAGACACGGCCATTACCTCTGTACATAGCAGGGACACATATATAAGATTATATCAGCACAAGAAAATAAATATTAAGCTCATTAAATTGTGGAAATTATTATTATTACAAGATCTGTTGATTAAAATGAGCTTTGTTCCTGGGAATATCCCTCAATGTCTGAATTTTAAAAGACGTTTTCCTCTTCTAAAAATCGATTGTATTATAATGGATTCCTGAAATAAGCTGATTATGGATGGTTCCACTGCTGGCACCTGAATAAATTGTGGGGAACCCAGCTGCAACAGCTCAATCTTTCTACTTAGCACCAAATGTAAATGCAAGCCATGATTTTTATGCAACGTAGAGTTGAATAAGAAAATTTCAACTTTTGAAGTTTGAAGTTGCTCTGCCAAAGTAGGTGGAACTGAGAAGAGTCAAGGCATGGCCGCACCTGCCCATCCAAATCAATAAATTTGGATGCCTGAAATGCCACTCTTATCTTTGACTGGAGTGGCATTTCTGGTGAGGCACACATGAGGCACACATGGTGCATGCCACTCAGAAGGTACGCTAAATTAATTATCATGCAGTTGTTAATTTGGTGTATTGTACCCCAGCGATCCTTTTATTTAGACTGGCATGTGCTACACCAGTCTTATTAAATTGGCCCCTATGTGAACACTATTTCCAATTTGAACAATGAAAAGGTATCCTAAACAGGATACCCTTCTCTGTTATCTCGGTATTTATTACAGTACTTTTTCAATCCAACACTAAACAAAAGATGGATGTTACATTCATCTATAGAGGTATAACGTGCAAGAAGAAGCACGTTACAGATAAAGCATTTTTTTTTTATTTGAGGAATCTATGTTTTAGGCTAGGGTCCCACATGGAGGGACATTTTTGGGATGCCTGCGTTAATGCTAGGAGTTATTTCCTGTTGCCACTTTGTGGCAAAATTAACGCTAGAGTTAACGCATGCGTTTCCCATAGGAGCCCATGTTAGCATGCTAGCAGCGTTTTTTGTTGCTGATAGCGTCAAAAGTGTTGCCTTTTGACCATGCGTGTTTTGCAGTGGAGCCTATAGATCCATTAACGCATGCGTTTTTCATATATTTTAGCATGAAAAACATTAGCTTTTAGCGGATCCATGGCGCAAGTGTGACCCTAGCCTTAGGATAGGTTTAGCAGACTGGGTATTTTATTTGCTGAGTTTGACAAGTCTGCTGCAAATACATGCTTTGAGATGTTTTACATGTCTTTGAAGGTTATGTGTTCTGCTGAATTTTTTGCTTCATTTTTTATTTTAAGTTTTTGGATCAAAGCTAAATGCTGCAAAAACATCGAACAACCACCCAAAAATCATGACCACCAAAAATTTCACTGAAAAGTGGTTCTCTCAGATGGCCTCCTCACAATACATGGTGGAATTCATACTCTTTGATGAGATATTGGTCCGAGGAACTAATCTAATTTCCATATCTGGAGTCGGGAAGTCCCAGAAAATC
Source organism: Allobates femoralis (assembly GCA_033576535.1). Taxonomy (NCBI): domain Eukaryota; kingdom Metazoa; phylum Chordata; class Amphibia; order Anura; family Aromobatidae; genus Allobates; species Allobates femoralis. The sequence goes on along the minus strand of JARQOC010000004.1, from coordinate 324,731,231 downwards.
CACCTCTTGTTTTTTTTTTGCCTTCCCCTGCGTCAAAATTTTTAGACTATTAGTTAGACGTAATAGACCTGTGCCTTCCAACGTTAACACTGTAAAATATCTATTATGAAGTCTGGTCTGTATAAATGACTTGTATTACTAAAGAGGTGATCATTTGGAGAGGTTTTACTGTATATTCAATGCTAAGGAACTATGTACACAGCTATAAACATGCAGGAAGTGTAAAATGTATTATAATAGATCACCCACATCTCTACAGTGCACTAAATATACAAGGTTGGTAATTTTATGAGGTTCAAATGGCATATTATTCATTATATAATTACACTATTCAAACTAGCCAATTTATTTTATATTGTGTTTAGCTATATATTACTTCTGTTTTGAGCATAGGAAAAAATGCAATGTCATTGGCTTCACAATTAGTTTTATTTTCATTCAAAATATGTGAAACCTTCTGTTATGTGCTTAAATATTAAATGGAGGCAAATAGTTTTCTGACTGCTTTCCTTTTTTTCAGTGTATATCTTTTGAATTGTGATACCAAATACTAATAATGGATCACTATCTGTGTTTTCTTGCTTAACTAGGCACCTTAACAATGAGCATGCATTGGATGACCGAAGTACTGCGCAGTGCAGAGTCCAAATGCAAGTGGTCCAACAGCTGGAAATTCAGGTTGGCTATCAATCAAAGCAAAGCATCATCACTGCTCTATACAGCAAAAATCATGGTCTACTATGTACACTGCCTCGCAGTTCACAAGACGTTTTTCATGAAAGACAAAGGTCATCAGCTGCCCCCCATCTGTTATGACAACCCATTGGCACCCCACAATCACATTATGGGGCCATTGATGAGAGCAGAAAATGAACTGCTACTCACAGCACATGTAAAATCCTGCTGTCACACACCAAATAAGTAGAAGTTGAAACAACAAGTTTGCTGGTGAAAAAAATGTCCTCTTTATTGCCACACAGTATCAGTACACTGATCCAATGTTTCGGCCATCCTCGGCCTTTCACAAGGTTCGAATCTTGTGAAAGACAGAGGACGGCCGAAATATTGGATCACTTTCACCAGCAAACTTGTTGTTTCAACTTCTACTTATTTGGTGTGCCCAGATAATCCTTTAGTCTACAATCGAGGAAGGGACACGACCTAGGACATATCAGTACATCCTCGATGGTGAAGGGTTAAATGCTATATTGATAAGAGATTATTTAATTTTCAGATAAATCACCCTCTGGGACCCATCATGGAGAACAAGGCCTTTGTGCATGCTATCAGGAATAAATAGGTGGCTTTACAAATTCTATCGATATGCCATAAATGCTCCATATGCTATAATACCCTATAGCCTTATAAGAACTGTGCGATTTTTCAATTTTACTCTTTTGTTTTTCCTTACGCTTTTTCGGGAGCCAGACCATTCACTTTTTCATTAAGCATAGCCATACAAAGGCTGTTATTTTATGAGACGAGAAGTAATTTTGAATCACATCATTCATTTTACTATTAAATGTACTTAAAACTGGGAAAATTTCCAAGTATGTTAAAATGGTAAACAGTAAAAAAAAAGCAATACCTACTTTATTTTGCTGATTTTGCTTTTACAGTATTCATCGGGTTGTAAAAATGGATTTACCACAAAATATGCCAGGTCAATATTATTACGAGGATACCAAATGCATAACACTTTCTTATATTTTAGCAGCTAGAAAAAATTAAAAACTTTACAAAATCAAATTTGGCTTGTATTACGATTTTCTGAGATCCGCTAGCCTGTTCTTTGTGAATAGCGTTAATGATTTTATTGATACCATTTGGGTGTAAAAGCATTTATATTTATTTTTATTTCAGCGATTACCGCATGTTAAAATAATTTTTCTTTTTAATTATACCAAACATATTATTTTTTACATTTTGCTAGGTATGTTTGAGGAAAAAAAAGGCGATTTGTTTTTTTTATTTTTTTCTGCTTTTGTATATTTTACGAATTTTTTAAAACATTTTTTGACAATTATTATTTCTCCTCTTAAGGGACTTGACCTTGAAATCCCCTAATCACCCTACAATACACTATAATATTGATGTTTATTGATTAATTACTAATCTCTTATTAAGCTTAGCCACAGAGATAATACCACAGCAGACATGGAGGGCTTCAGAAGACATTGTCATGCATGGAGGGCCAATGGACTCTGGACAAACATCCATCCTGTTAATGTAATACAAGCAGCACCCCTGCTGTATGGAATGAGCTTAGCTCCTAACCCCGCTCCAGACAGTCATGCCGCACAGCAACTATACATGCACAGAGGCTGTTGCTAAAGGGTTAACTGCAGTAATATGATGTAAGGCCACGTGCACACGCTGAGTATTTGATGATTTTTTTACCTCACGATTTGTAGCCAAAACAAGGAGTGGGTGACAAATACAGAAGTGGTGCAGGTGTTTCTATTAGGCCGATTTCACATTACGATTTAGTGCCTCTCCATGGGATCCGAGTTTGAAGGAGGATCCCATGGATAGGCACGGATCCACACGGATCCCTGCAATCAGATGGCAAATAGCCATCCGATCCGATTCTATGCAGGATCCGCGTGGATCCTGTTCTCCCTGCCTGTCCCTGCTTCTTCTCTATCTGTTCCTGTCTGTCCCTCTTCTATCCCTGCTCTTCCTCTCCTCTATCCTCCCTCCCTGTCCTCCCCCTGTCCTCTCCCCCTCCAGTATGTAAAAAATAAAAAAAAATCCTCCCTGAGAATCGCAACCTGCGATTTTGTGTCAGTGCTTAAATCGGACAGGATCGGATGGTGCCAAAATCGAATGGCAAAAGCACACAACCGATCCGATCCGAGCCCCATAGGGATACATGGATCCGATCTCAGATCCGAGTGTATCCGTTTTGAAACGGATACACTCGGATGACCGAAAATCGTGATGTGAAACCGGCCTTATACTTTTCCTTGATTGTTCTAGTCCTGGTTTTGTCTACAAATCCTGAGGTAAAAAACTCATCAAATACTCAACGTGTGCACGTGGCCTTAAATATGTCCAAAAAAACATTTACCTATGTATTAGTCTATACTGACTTTATGCCCAGGAATATCATATAGATGCTAAAATAGAAGTAATGAATGATTATAGATCATGTAACCAGGGCCGGCTCCAGGTTTTTGTGGGCCCCGGGCGAAAGAGTCTCAGTGACCCTTTTAACCCATAATGATTTCATATATATACAGTATATAGATATATACTGTGAACCGTAATACATATATATATACATTCCCCACAAACATAATCCGTCTCTGAACCTGTCTTCCCCTGTGCACTGGGTCTCCATGCCTTGTGCCTGTCTCCCCACTGTGCGCTGTTCTCCCCTGTATGATGTTTCTTCCCCATGTGCGCTGTTTTCCCTCTCAGTGTCTGTCTCCCCTTGTACACTGTCTCTCTCCCCTATCTCCTTCCTTTCTGTGCACTCGCTAGCTCTCTTTTTCTCTCTATCTCCCTCTCTCCCAGTAACATTAATTTGGTAGCACCAGACACACACTGCGGAGCCCCGACTGGACACACTGCGGAGCCCCAACCGGACACACACTACGGAGCCCTGACCGGACACACACTGCGGAGACCCGACCGGACAGACACTGCGGAGCCCCGACCGGACACACACTGAGGAGCCCTGACCCCTGACCGGACACACACAGTGGACACAGCAGAGCTCTGCTGTCCCCTCTGCTGTGGGTCCCTGGGCGCTGTGTATTTGTTCCTGTCCTGAAATGGGCGCCCATCATACATCAGCACATCAGGCAGTATCACACACAAGCTTAGATACAGCAGTCGTTAACACACATAGCAGGCTTACATACATTAGCACATCAAGCAGTATCACACATGATTAATTTAGATACAGCGGTTCATCAGTCATTATCACACATAATAGGCTTAGATACATTGGAACATCACTCAATATCATGCATAGCAGGCTTAGCTTAGATCAGGAATTGTCACACATGGTAGTCTTGGAAACAGGGTTAAGTAGTATCACACATGATAGGCTTAGATACATTAGTAGTACTTGGAGATACAGCAGTTCATCACCTCCTGTGTGCTGCTCCTGTGGCTGTCCCCTCCTGCTCTCCCTGCTGCTCTCCCTCCCGTTCTGACCTTCTAACCTGTGTGGGAGAAGGCGATATCCATCAGATCGGACAGTCACTATGCCTGAGCCGGGAGCTGAGCTCTCTATGATCTCCTGACCTGCACTTCCTGCCGGACACCATAGAGTTCCCGGCTCATGCAGATCGCATAGTGCTGTCAGATATCCTCTGCCACACAGGTTAGGAGAGGGGGTCCGCAGCAGCACACAGGGGGCTCCAGGAGGCCAACTGTCAGGGGCACATATTCATGGCCCAATGGCCCACAGCCACTGGAAAATACAGGACAGGGGATGCTGTTCTGTGGCAGATGGCTTGGCCCCGGGAGCTCTGGGCCCCCCAGGCAGCTCTGGGCCCCGGCACTTGCCCGGGTACGCCGGGTGCTGACGCCGGCCCTGCATGTAACTAATCAAATATTAATTTCCAAAAATCTACCCTATTCCTATGTGATCAAGGTTCAGATCACATATTATACAATTGTATTCGTTATGTCTGTTGTTAAAAGCATTCACTTAAGACAAATCATGGTTGCCTATTAGAGGTGGTTATTAGGAGAGTGCATGTCTACACTCTTACATTATGCAACTCTGCATTTTATGTGCTGAATTCATTACATGGAGACATGCTTGATGATAAGATGTATCACTACGATAAAATAGCTGTAGCAGTTCTTTCTGAAATGCTTCTGATTTTACTCCATCTTAACAGCTTTCTAAAGAGCGTGAACGTCTTCAAGCAATGATGACCCACTTGCACATGCGACCCTCAGAGCCCAAGCCATCTCCAAAACCTGTAAGTGCATATTGCTTTATAAACAGTAAATAGGTCTCTACATGTAACCGACTAAGAAAATGAACAATTTTGCGAAAGTCTGAAAACAATGAGTGTGATGAAAAATATTGCAATAAAATGGATGTAAAATGCAATACCTTGTCAAATTGTATGTTTCTCTAAAGGTAATGCTATCTTTAACACAATCTATCCAATCTACACTGTAGGTGATACTAAACAAACTACACCTATAAGTGCACAAATCATTACTTTCAGAGCGGAGCCAGGAAAGACATCTAAGTGAGATAGTTTCACTCATTCCAACACAATATTGCTGCTTTTTGAGCAAAGTAGACTGAAATGCAGGAAAACAGCAATTCAAAAACTATTTAGAAATTGTCTTTGTAATCAAAATATCCTTCAAATTTCCTTCCAATTCAATTACATTGCTCTGTTTATTTCTAAACACTTTTCTTTAATGTTTCCTATGCGCTACACATAAAAACTAATGCATTTTGTAGTTAATATGTGTGCTAATAGTGATAGACAGACAGACAGACAGAAAGACAAACAGATAGATAGATAGACAGACAGACAGACAGACAGACTAGATAGATAGATAGATAGATAGATAGAAATAGATTAGATAGATAATAAGATGATATAATTAACTCTAAATTTTTAGCAAAGAGGAATAGACGTTGCAAAATTAATATCTAGTTAACAGCAAACTGATTAACACTAGACAAGAAGACAGACAAGAATCAGAATAAAGACTGTACTGAAGAGTGGTCTGTTAGGCTGCCTTCACATTTGCGGACCCCTCCGCAGCGTTCTGCAGAGGGGATCCGCAATGTGAGCGCAGCACCGCAAGCCCCTATCTTTATAATGGGAGCACACGGTGCTGTGCTTGACAGCACATGACCGTGCACACCCATTCACTCCCACATGTGATCTGTGCGCAGGCGGAAGCCTGCGCACAGACCATACACTCTCATCCGCACCAGGGGCGCAACATGTTGCATTTCTTGTGCGGACGAGACTGGGTGATTTGTACGCAGGCATCCGCCTGCGCACAGATCACATATGGCAGTGAATGGGTGCGCAAGGTCATGCGCTGTCAAGCGCAGCACCGTACGCTCCCATTATAAAGATAGTGGCTTGCGGTGCTGCGCTCACATTGCGGATCCCCTCCGCAGAACACTGCGGAGGGTCTGCAAATGTGAAGGCAGCCTTAAAGACATGTGTCAGAGCTAGTAGGACTATTGTTGAGTTGTAAGCTAGAGCCTTCGGTGAGAGCTAACAGGACTGTATTGTAGCATGGTCAGTCACAGAAGTGAAACAGAGTGGACAGTAGCGTCGTCAGACAAACCTAAGAGTTGGAGCATTGAGGACTTGGCTATAGCATAGCCAAACAAGATGTAGTCATAGCCAGGAGCAGAGGGTTGAAATATGGTTGCATGAAATATGGTCATAGAAGACCAGACTGAAGCATGATTAGACAAAACCAGAGATCAGTCAGAGCCAAGAGGACCAAGCTGAGATCAAGTTGATGAGGAGTCATAGAGTCATAACTAGGAACACAGTAATAAAAAACAGGAGCAGTTGCTCCTGGAACAGGTATAAATTGTCCGAAGCATGCTGCTCAGCAGAAGGAAACTTAGAGAACCTGCATGAGGTCACAGAACACTGTACGGACTCAATAGAAAATCTGTAACCAGTACAATCAAGCATGAGATGAGTGCTTCTGATGCTTTAAGTAAAGGTAGGGTAAGGATATAAAACAGATATAGGCTTATTGTAAATAATTTACAGGAATGCCTTTAATACAGTACCTGAATAAACACATATTGTCCACAGATCCATTCCAACAATCAGTGATGTCCTAATTTACTGCATTCTTGTATATTCAGAGCAGATAATTACAATATAATGGTCAGGGAACCAGTTGTAAATGATGAGCAGATGATTACTTGATGTAAATCTGAATACACAGTAGATATCGATGGCTATTTTTTCCAAGTTGGACTATTAACCCCTCCCTCCTCTTAAATGATGAAGTTAAGGGTGGTGTTGCTATTCCCTGCTGAAGCCTGGCGTTTCATTTGAATAAAATGAATTTCCTCATAGCTTCCTATAGCACAATGTAGATAATCACAAGATGGAATAATTGTCTCATAAATCCATCAGGAATCTGCAGCTTGTTCTTTTCCAATTAATTATTCAATCAGTGAATTTTTTAAAACTCCAGCAGCATGGTTACATCTACACTAATAAAGAATTTTCAGCCTATAATCCAAAACAGAACCTGAATGAATAATGTAATTGAAGTATTACATTACATAAACCACACATGAAAGAATTGCTAATTGTGTTTGATGGTGAGCAATTAATACAGAATCTTAGATGAACGCTTTAAAACGAGACCACAGTTTAAAGATCCCACGAAACAGACATGTCTCGATAGTGCACAGAAACACAGAAGTAGTTGGGAAAGGGCAATACAAAAAATCTAAATATTTTACACAGCACAAAAAGCCTTAAAATTGATATGATAGTTCAGATTTATGATCTGGTGTGTCCTGTCTCAGTTGAGACAGCCCACACATTTGATAAATATTAATAAGATGAATTTATTACCGGGGAGAAATGAGCTCTGTTGGTTCATCACTGCACCCTTAACAGCTATCAGTACATGAACACAAGGTGCAACCGCACTATTATATGACCCCATTTACTCTCTGAATGGTACTTCATTAAACGGTACCTTTTGGCCATGCTATGGATGGATGAAAATCAAAGTTATCAAGGCTGCAAGTCCTGAATAATGAGTTTCACCCAACCTTGAATATATTCAGATGAGCTAAGGTGGTTAAGTGTTCATCTTAGTTTTTACATGCTTTCCCTTACTTAATAATACATTCTTCTTTATCAGTTCATGATTGCATGCCTACAAACATGTTATGCTTGTTATGGCCGGCTGCTAAAATAACTTAGCGGAACATTGTAAACATATTCATTTGCATAGATATAGAAATTTAAATTCCCGCAGCTTATTTTGAACATATTTGTCTGACATATTTCTGCCTTTAATCTTTTTATTGTAATGTGAATAGTGGGAAGCAGGAGTCCACATTCTTGTGTGATATTCCCATATAAATTGATACAAGACTTGTAAAGCAATGTAAATAATATATATCGCTATGCTCTCATTCAGTCTGCAGCTTAAGGGAGTCCATGAAACGTGTTTTAAAAATAAGGAGCAAATTATGCAGTGGCCTCGCTCAGCAGACTTTATTTTTGGCTGATAGTACAGGGGTGGGTAATCAAGGAAGAAAAGTTGACAGTTCTTGGAGAATTGTAGGCTTGGAAATTAAGACAGTCTCTTAAAGTATAGCTCAGTAATATGTAGTACAGTGCGCACACTTAGCTGTGCTTCTCATCATGCTTAGGGTTAAAAAGGCTGTTTTTATTAAAAAAAATATATGGTAAGTGCTTATCTAAGAAATCATTAGTTTTTTTTTTTTAAAGTATGCATATATTATTACTATTATTATTATTATTATTATTATATTAATTTATATAGCGCCATTGTATTCCATGGCTCTTTACATGCTAAAAGGGCAGACAAGGACAAGTACAATAAATGTGGACAATTCGATCATACAGATAAAAGAGGGGAGAAATCTGTCCGCGAGGACTCACATTCTACAAGGGGCGGGTGGGGATACAGTAGGAGGGGGAGGTGCTAGTCGTGAGGAGGTGGGTGACCGGATCTCATTGCAGGTTGTTGGCTTGGAGGAAGAGAATATGAGAAGAGCCAGTAAAGTACTAGGCCAGCATTTCTTATATAGGCAGGATTAATGGTGTACAGATACCTACAGTTTTTCAATTATTTTTAATTGGAACATAGTAATATGATGGTTTAGTGTATGTTCACATCTAAGGCAGGGCAGCATTTGGCGGCACTTGCATTTTTATATATTTACCGCTAAAAAGGCATCCAAACGCATCAAAAAATGCACCTATAGGGTTCAATGCAAAACGCATGTCATTTTGTAAAACACATGCGTTTTTGCAAATGCAGTCCAAGATGTTGCAGCCCACGTATTGGGTTGCATTTGCAAAAAGCATGCATTTTGCGTTTTTGCAAAATGGCATGCATATTGCATTCCTTTGCAATGTGTTTTGCTTTGAACCCTACGGGTGCATTTTTGGATGCATTTTTTAGCAGTACAAGCGCATGGAAACGCAAACACAGCCAAACACAGGCAAAACACAGATGTGAAATGGCCCTAAGTCATAAAATAAAAAAGTGTAATTGAATACTCCCATTTAAATGCTACCAAATGTAAATATTTGAAGGTGACATCTCTATTAGTGTATGTGCACACGATCTGCAGGGAGAGTGCGCCTTCGCGATACTCATGATCTGCGTTAATTGCAGGGTCGCTTTTCCCTGCATTCACCCAATGGTGATCACTTCCGACTCCGCAGCATGAAATTAACATGCTGCAAAGATGCGAAAGTCCAGCACCGCGGCTGAAAACACGCTGTGGTCAGGAGAGCATAGTGAGCATGGGATTTCTAGAAATCCCATCCACTATGCTAGTACTGTACAGTGCAGCATTTTGGACACAGTGGCAATATGCTGCATCCAAAATGCTGCAATATTGATCGTGTGCACGCACCCTTAATCTGGCATCTGTCCATAGTATCAAATGCATGATTCAGTATCACTGGATATAAGTATTGTTTGCACCAACTAGAACTGCAAATTACAAAGCTTTGCCGAATGACTTAGATCTATTCATTTATTCATTTTGTAGGCCATCACTAGGCCGCATGGTAGTAGACATTAAATTCCCAATTTAAGTCAGGGTCCCACTTGTGAGAGACTTGCTTGTGTAAGGCCTGTTTACATCTATGCGCTCACTGCGTTAGGCTGCCCTGCCTGCCTGCGCCAGCGCAAATGCAAGCGCAGGGGCATTTAGGGCCTGGGGCAGCCTAGCACATGGAGCGCATACATGCCCTCATTAGCGCTCAGCTGTGTTCGGTGCCCCCATTATCTCCTATGGCCGAGCACAGCTGAGCGTGCGCTATGCCTAGTGAGAAGCGCAAGTGAAAGAGGCAGAGCGCACGGCGCATGCGCCTGCTCTGACGCACCTGGAAACGCCCTATTGGGGCGTTTCCGAGAGCATCAGAGCAGGCGCATGCGCCGTGCGCTCTGCAATTTCACTTGCGCTTTTGAGTATACAGAGCGCGCGCTCAGCTGTGTTTGGCCATAGGAGATAATGGGGCACCGAACGCAGCTGAGCGCTAATGAGGGCATGTATGCGCTCCATGTGCTAGGCTGCCCCAGGCCCTAAATGCCCCTGCGCTTGCATTTACGCTGGCGCAGGCAGGCAGGGCAGCCTAACTCAGTGAGCGCATGGATGTGAAACAGGCCTAAGTGTTGCATCGCTTGAGCATGCAGCCACAAGAAATACTTGCAGCTGCTTGCTCCTGTCTGGAGAGCCGTAGGCTGTGCCTGGTGATGCGATGCAAGACTTGCACGAGTCTCTCACATGGCTCTAACATTTCTCTCACATGTCTCTTGCAAGTAAGACCCCAGCCTTAGGGTGGAGGCACACGGGCGCAAGAATCGCGCAAGTGCAATGTGTGAAAAACTTGCATTGCACTCCGACCAGTATCATGACACTGGTCATATTAGTGCGAATTGAATGCACTAAACTCGCATTGCGAGGGAAATGCAAGTTCAATCGCAGCATGCATACTTACAATGCGCGAGTGGCCATTGTAAGTATATGGGTGTGAGAAAATCTCGCACCCATACAGCACACAGTGCGATAGTCGCACGAGTGTGTGTACTAACAATGTCTTCAAACACCGATGCTGTCAAAGCAGCAGTGTTTGAAATTGCCAGGTTGCCGGCACAGTATCCAATCAACTTTCACCGCTGTGTCAGCAGCCGTGAAAGCTGATTGGTTAAATTGTGTGGTAATTGCTTTCCATGGTGCTGAATTTGAAACTTCAGGACCATGTAAAGCCTGGTCATTTAAACTACAATGGTGTTTGAATTTAGCGTTAATTGCTTTCAATGGTGCTGAAGAACCTCAGCACCATGGAAAGCAATTACCGCTAAATTTAAATTACCGCTAAATTCAAACACCGCTGCAGTTTAAATGTCTGGGCTTTCCGTGGTCATGAAGTTGAAACTTCAGCACCATGGAAAGCAATTACCGCACGATTTAACCAATCAGCTTTCACTGCTGCTGTTACAGCGATGAAAGCTGATTGGATAGTTGAGATAACTAATGACCTTAGTTTCCAGTAGAGGTAGAGTTTGCTCATCCCATTCTTGTAGAAGATGGTAGAAGACAGTAATGGATAAATGTTTTATTGCAGATAACAATGCTAAAAATCTATAGTACCTTTTTGTTCAAAAATAATAAAGTACAGTAGTGTACAATATACCACGTCCTATAAGAAGGAGTATATGTATACTCTATTGCATAGTAATTAATTGTATAAATGATCTTTTTATTATTATTATTATTATTTATTTATAGAGCACCATTGATTCCATGGTGCTGTACATGAGAAAAGGATACATACAAATAAAGTAGAAATACAATAAACAAACTAACAGTGACAGACCAATACAGAGGGGAGAGAGAGGACTTACATTCTACATGGCAGTGGGGAGAGAAACAGTAGGTTGGGTCTGCTCTGGTGGTGGTGGAGCCCCGGGTCTGATGGTGGTGGAGCACCAGGTCCAATGGTGGTGGAGCACCGGGTCCAGTGGTGGTGAGGTGGCACTGTGGTCATTGCAGATTGTAGGCTGTTCTGAAGAGATGGGTTTTCAGGTTCCGCTTGAAGGTCACAAGTGTACGGGACAGTCAGACGTTTTGGAGTGCAGAATTCCAGAGAATGGGGGATGCTCCGGCGAAGTATTGCAGGTGGTTAGATGAGCAACATACAATTGAGGATGCAAGAAGGAAGTCTTGGGAGGATTGAAGATTATGAGTTGGATGATATCGGGAGATTAGTTCAGAGATATATGGTGGGGACAGATTGTGGATGCCTTTGTAAATCAATCTTAGTAGATTGAATTGGATATGATGGGGAATTGGAAACCAGTGGAGGAATTTGCAGAGGGGAGAAGTAGAGGAAAACCGAGGAGAGAGGTGGATTAGATAGGTAGCAGAGTTAAAGGGAACCAACCACCTCAGATGACCTCTATAAGCGGTTAATACATGTCCCTGGAGGCTACCTACATCATTGCAGCTATCTTTTTGCTAAGAAAATTGATAACTGCAAACCGAAATAAACAGTTAGTAAACTTACATGACTCCAGTACGAGAGGGCGTCTCCCTTTGGCTCCAGAACGAGAGGGCTGTGTCTTATGCAGGCTGAGTGGCTTTCCTCCCCCTCCCTCTCACTTTGCAGCTTGTCACTGAGGGGCGTTATATTATGTTATTGTGGGCGGGCACGCAAGCCAGCTCCCGTCCGTGCACGTCATCGCAGGGAGTGAAGATGCTAGTGCACGTGACCCTGTCTCCCTGCGATGACGTGCACGGACGGGAGCTGGCTTGCGTGCCCGCCCACAATAACATAATATAACGCCCCTCAGTGACAAGCTGCAAAGTGAGAGGGAGGGGGAGGAAAGCCACTCAGCCTGCATAAGACACAGCCCTCTCGTTCTGGAGCCAAAGGGAGACGCCCTCTCGTACTGGAGTCATGTAAGTTTACTAACTGTTTATTTCGGTTTGCAGTTATCAATTTTCTTAGCAAAAAGATAGCTGCAATGATGTAGGTAGCCTCCAGGGACATGTATTAACCGCTTATAGAGGTCATCTGAGGTGGTTGGTTCCCTTTAAGGACAGATTAGAGAGGTGCAAGAGTGTTAGCAGGGAGGCTACAGAGGAGGAGGTTGCAGTAGTTGAGACGGGAGATGATGAGGGTATGCACTAGTAGATTAGTAGATTGAGGGTTGAGGAAGGGATGGATTCTGGAGATATTTTTGAGTTGGAGGCGGCAGGAGGTGGCAAGGGCTTGGACATGCGGTTAGAAGGACAAGGCAGAGTCAAGGATTACTCTACTCCGAGGCAGCGGACTTCAGGTACAGGGCAAAGTTGATGTCATTTACTGTGATAGACCTGGTAAGGAAGGTGTGTGAGATGAATGAAAGATGATGAGTTTGGTCTTCAAAATGTACATAAATAGTATTAATTAACAGTGCCCTTTTTGCTGTTTTATATCATCCAGAATATATTCTTTATGTGTATCAAGGATACATTTTCCCTAGTTGGCACATATATCCTTGCAATAAGTGAGCAGGTAGAATGTGCACTGCATCCTGTAGTTGTTTAGTTAGAAAAAGATAGAGTTATGTATATGATATGAACGAGCGCATACAGTTAGTTCTCTAAATGTATGAAGTATAGCATTTAGCCATATCATCTCAGCCTTTTTATGTACGTAACAAAGAATTCCCATTTCGCTCTGCTGGCTTTGAGTGGGAGCTGAATAACAGTTTGCGGTTTATTGGGAACAGATGCACTTGGGGATGCCTTCAGGGTGCCAGTCGTTATTATTAGACTGCTAATGTGCTTCTTCTGGCTGCTTCCCAAGAAAGAGGAACAATTAGCTGGCATATGTTAATTTTTGTTTCCCTAACAAATCTCTCCACTGACTAAATGTGTAAAACAAATCCACAAAGAAAGATCAATCAATGCTGTACACACCATTTCTCCCTATTAAAAATATGTTTGTCTCGGAAAGAATGTTTGGGATTTAAAAGGGCAGGTGTTGCTAAATTCCACACTGTTGCACAGGATTTTTTTTAATGTTCAGGTGAAAGGCTAATACATGGTGCAGGCAAATAATTATTACAAGTATGAAGCTAGATATTTTAACACTTCATGTTATGGAGAAGCAGGAAGGGTTAAGTAGGGCTATGAATCAAATTACCAGCACATTATGCCTGATGAATAGCATTGGAATTATAGTTGTAATCATTGCAAGTGTTTCACTACTACTAAGTTTTGCTAATTGGATGCTATTTATGGCCAGAGAGGTGTGGTAGAGGTGATGATTTTTTTTTTATAATGAGGAATAGTGGTTCTCTATGGGCATAAGTGGAGGGCACATTTTAGAACAGATTGCATATATTCACACCTATTTTCCTTTTCTCTATTCTGACACCCACTTTCCGGGGTATATCAGCAATAAGTGACACTGTAATCACAAATTGAAAATGATCCTTCCAGAGGAATTGGCAAACTTGACATTTCATTATATTTGTTAACACATGCCACAAATGATTGTTAGTGAGGAAATACCATTTCCCTCTCCCCATCTCCAATCAGATTTAATTTGAAAAATTTCAGCCTCCCCCGGCTAATTTGCAATTAAGACAATTTTGTTTGAATATGTAGTAATGTCATTACCATTCCACCAAATTAGCAAGGAGACTAAAGGTCAGTGTAAGATTTTCCAGCTGGTTGGAGCTTCTCATCTGAGATTTAGGACTATGAACAAACACTATGGTAGGATTGGAATATGAACTTACCGAAGGTCTTTTGATTTTTTTTTATTCATTTTGCTAGATTCTCGCACTAAATTATATTATTCACTGGAAGAAACAAAGACATAATAATCGTCCAGTGTCCTCGTTAGATAAAGTGTCTTTAATTAGAGTGATTTAGGTGATAATTATTTCCAGTAGGTTCGTTCTTCTTATGTATTGTAGTAGAAATAAGAGACTTTTTTAATTTGTTCTTGATCTAGTGTACTAATCTGCCTCATTTATGTATTTTTCAGCTAAACCTGGTGTCTAGTGTCACCATGTCTAAAAACATGCTAGACACATCCCCTCAGAGCTTACCTCAAACCCCAACCACTCCGACCGCACCTGTCACTCCACTTTCCCAGGGACCTTCCGTTATTACAGCAGCCAGTGTACCCAATGTTGGGGCCATTCGAAGAAGACATTCTGACAAATACAACATTCCTATGTCCTCAGGTAGTGTTATCATTGCTTTGGGGGTAAATATGAGAATGTATATGAACCAATTTCCTCTTATTCTTTGCTGTTCTGATTTCAGATTAAAATACTTGTAAAGTCATCATGTCTTTTGCTGAAGTCAAGAAAGTGTTGCTCCACGACAGTCTTAGCTTCTGTTGTTTACGACATGACTTATATTTGCCCTCCTCTATATTATCCATTTGACTAATAATCTTCAATACTTTATCTTAATAGAAATCGCCCCAAACTACGAGTTTTATAAAAACGCAGATGTCCGTCCCCCATTTACATATGCAACTCTCATAAGGCAGGTAGGTTTGAGGAAATTGAACTTTTATTAGATGAGCATGCATTAATAGCTCAAGACATGACAGTGACACAATTGACATCTGGTCTAGTTAGTAAGTCTTTTTAATGTCACTATGCATCTTGTCTCATTTCAGGCTATCATGGAATCATCTGACAGGCAGTTAACACTTAATGAAATTTACAGCTGGTTTACACGGACGTTTGCTTACTTCAGGCGTAATGCAGCAACTTGGAAGGTAACTACTTTCAAGCGGCTTCAGATGGCTCACATACTGCTTGCTGATAGCACAAGGACCATTTATTTCCATGACATAAGCAGATTAGTATCTGCGTCCCCTCTTTTTAACCTGCCTCTTGAATGGAATGAATTCTCTCTCTCAAAATGACAAGTGAAAGAATAATTTTGCCTCTGATATCGTTTTCTAATTTGGTGCAATTAATAGCAGAGGCTTGGCAGAGAAATGAGGGCCTGACACACTAATTACAGTGTGAGCACTCAATCATCAACACCTTTGTTAGTCGCACTATATTACTTTTTCTCTTGCATATTATTGGCTAATTAGTTTGAAAAATGTCTGTTTGCCTTGTGCAACAAATGGAAGCTGTAGGTTTTGTCTTGGTCGGTGCCTTTTGTACACATCATAGCTCATCATACAGACCGAATGTGCCACGTAGTGAGGACCAAGGCTACTCAGCTGGAACTAAAAAGAAAGTAAAGTGAATATTATCCTGTCAGACCATAAATGCAGTTTATTTACTTAGACAAAAGGGTTCATCCATATCCCTGTCCAAACAACCTCATTGTCTGCTTCCTACCGGGTGCTAAAAAATGTTACTTGTGTGCATCTATTTCTGCTGGAGAGCAATGTCTGGGAAGATAAGGGTACTCAGCCCAGTCTAAAGTGAACTGTTTTATTTTCATTTCAAAAAGCAGTCAGAAACATCAATTAGCCACAAGCCATTTCATACAAAAGGGGAGAATGTTTGTAGCTGAGGAGAACAGAGGCGGCAAAGCACTCATCAGCATACTAAGAATTTTCAACTGTGAGATATGCTAAAGTGAATTAATTTGGATTTAAAATGCAAATTAATCTGGCAGGCGATTACAGATATATGGGTGTGAAAGGTTTAGCATGCTTTTCATTTACAGAATGTTTAGAAGTTATTAGCTGTTGTGCGCAGCGGCCAAATGATGCAATTGTTTTATTTACACGCTGCTAACCGATAGAGTGCAAAATAGCCGCCATAACCGGCACACAACCTACTTAACCACTCTTTCAATAGGTAATATTTATGTTGAAGATTTGCATTTTCTTTTGTTACTCATTAGAGATTGTACAGAATTTTCTGTCATTTGATTTACTGAAAGAAATTTAAAAAGAAATGAAAGGTGATTTAATATCTTAGCTCGGTCTCATCTCCACAGCTCGGGGATCCAGCAAAACTCATTCTGAACAGCTTATTAGTTCTAACTATATCGCATGCATAATAAAACTGCTCATTTGCTCATTAATATTAAAATTATCATATTCCGAGCCATGGGCATTAAGATCAATCAAATCCTTGGATTTCAGGTCAGATGCTAGATCTGCTTATGCTTTTTTTTTTTTTCCTTTTTTTTTTTTTTTTAAGAATTCTCCTCTCTTAAAGGAAGCCAGAAGCTTGTCTTTGTGCAAATAAAAAGAAATCTTTATCAAAATTACTTTGTTTTATATGCTGGAAATAAGAATTAGGTCATTACCGAATTGACTTGATGGTACACTGTAGAAGAATCCGAATAAAAATATGTCAGATTAACAGTCACCATGTTTCAACTGTATTTAACCCCTTCATCGTAGAACATCTATTTAGACCATTTATTTCCATAAATCATAGCTACAACTATTAACCTAAGTATATTGATGTCCTTGGGTAACTAGTATATGTTATAAAACGTTAAAAAAAATGGAAAATTATATAAAAGCCATTTTTTTTAAACAAAAGTTAATATACATGTTAATGGATGCAATGAAAGCATGGCTGTAATGATTAGTCTGTATGGCTCACATATCATTCAGATGAACCAGTAGTCAGAAAACATTAAACTGTAACTAGAAAATGGCATCTAATAACACTGAATAAACAAACTCTGTCATTTCATTATTGTGGGATGAAAAGAATGCCTTTGAGCTTATTTGCATAAAGCTTTGTGCAAAATTAACACTTGTCACTGTAGCCTTTTTAGCATGTTAATACCTCAAGCAGGACTGGTTCCTTTGGACATTTCATCTGTCCCCGAGTGCTTGATCAGGGACAGAGCTGAGCTGACCTAATTGTTCTGGCATTTTCAAAGATACTGTAATTTGTACAGATATTGCAATTTAGACCAGCTCACTGAAAGGAAGGTTCTGACATAGCTATTATTAAAATAGCTTGAAAGGTTCATATAACAGGGTTCAAGTCTTTTTTTTTTAAGGTCTGTTCATGTTATAACAAAACTGAAATGTCTATTTTTAATTCACATCATCTCAATGAACAAACCATCCGTGGACTATTTCACTCATGGACTTTTTTTTTTTTTTGTTCTTTCTATGATATATCTTTTTTAGAATGCTGTACGTCACAATCTCAGCCTGCACAAGTGTTTTGTGCGAGTGGAAAACGTTAAAGGGGCGGTGTGGACAGTCGATGAAGCGGAATATCAGAAAAGGAGGTCACAAAAAATCACTGGGTAGGTTTCCGATTATCTTTGTGCCCTGCGATGTATACAGTGATGCAGTAATGAATTTGGGTGGTGTATTCACGAATCACGTTGTTTAAGTGCTGTTCTATGTGATCTAGAGATTAGCAATGACCTTAAGGGTTAATGACGATAAATAGACTGTCTTCCGAGATGTAAGTATCGCTACTAACACATCATTGGAGGTTTTACTGCTAATAATGCCTTTTTATGTTTTTTCTTTATTCACATTTATCATTTAGTAATTGTAAAAAAAAAAAAAATAGACAATTTAGGGCTTGCTCACATGTTGGTTTTTGTTGCACATTTGCAATGGAACAAATACAGTACTAGTAAAGTGAATGAGATTTCAGAAATCTCATGCACCCGCTGCAAAATTTTTCTTACAGATATACATCTTAGGGTGCGTTCACACGCTGCGTATTTGCTGCGTATTTTTACGCGAGTGCTCTTGCAGTTTTTGTAGCCAAAACCTGGAGTGGCTGATTAAAACCAGCAGTGGGTGATTAAATACAGAAGTGGAGCACTTATTTCTATTAGGGCTCAGACACACGTCAGTGAAACTCGTCCGAGTTTGCTGTGCGGAAAAATCTCATTGCTCTTGGACCAATGTTAACTAATGTCCGAGAGCACATTTCCGAGTCTCATACGCTTTTTCCGCATCCGATTCTCGGATTGCGAGTCAATCGCAACATGTTGCAATTCTATGCGAGTCACGGACGAGACTCGCCAATGCAAGTCTATGGGTCCGACAAAAAACACGGATTGCACTCGGACCGCACTCGCACCTTCCGATTCTGATGCGAGTTTTAATTGATACATTACCATTTTGTAGCTCAGACAACTGTACAAAATGCACCTATAAATGATTATACAGTAACTAGCTGCTGAGGAAAAAAACTGATTGCACTCGGACAGCACTCGCAAGCCACGCTGACCAAAAGTCAGATGATACTCGTTCGACTCTCGGATCCGAGAATGGGAGCATTTTTAAACTTGGATGTGTGTCCATACCCTTAGACTTTTCCTCTGATTGTTCCACTCCTGGATTTGGCTACAAAAACTGCAACCACAGTCCTGTAAAAATACGCAGCAAATACGCAGCGTATGAACACACACCCTCAAAGTATTTTTTCAGACCCATAGCATGTCAATTCTTTTACCATTTTTTTAGCATTTTTGTTAGCAGTATTGAGATTCACTGAATGGAAAAAAAAAGAGTAAATATGCATCGAAACAAATACAAAAATGAGAGTATTTCAGGCAGCGTTTTTCCTACCAACACTAGTACATTTTGCTGCAAATATTACACATGTGCATGCACCCTTAATGTATAGCCTGAGTCATTTACTGTCTCTTTGCATACACTTGTCCAAAGAATACATTTTTTTCTGCATTTATTTTAACCCCCATTAAAACTTGCAATGCAAGGAGAAAACATTTTTTAATTTAGATCGATAGAAGATTAGGTACATACATCTTCTTGCTGCTAATATATAAAGTGGTTTCCATTACATTCTAATACACTTGTAAACTATTTTATCTACTATATTCTTGGATTAAAAAGCATTTTTTTTTACACTTTCAGTATGTCCATGGTTTTTAATACATTCCAAGAACAGAACATTTCATATGGATTATTCATACCTATGACACAGATATTTCAGCCAGGACAATGCGTGAATGTGTATGTAGATGCAAAGTCCACAACTGTAAGGCCACGTGCACAAGTTGAGTATTTGGTGCATTTTTTACCTCAATATTTGTAGCCAAAATCAGGAGTGGGTAATAAATATGGAAGTGGTGACGTGTTTCTGTTATATTTTTCCTCTGATTGTTCTGTTTCTGGTTTTGGTTTCAAATACTGAGGTAAAAAAACTCTTCAAATACTCAACGTGTGCATGTGGCCTTGGAGAACAATTAGGCCCGTTTCACATCTATGCGTTTGAGCTTTTGCCTGCATTTGCCTGGCCTGCGCTAGCGCAAATGCAAGCACAGGTGCATTTTCAGGCAAGCGCATAAACGCATAGATGCACAGCCCTTGCGCTTGCCTGTATTCCCGCCACCATTACCTTCTATGGCAAGCATAAGAGCCGAAATCCTGAAAGCGCAGGTCTGCAGAGGGGCTGAGTCGAAGTGACTGCATCACTCTGGAAGCACCAGAAATGCGTAATGTGAGGTTTCCGGCACGTCCTGAGTGATGCATGGCTCAGACTCAGCCCCTCTGAAGACCTGAGCTTCTGGGATTTTGGCTCCTGCACTCGCCATAGAAGGTAATGGCAGCGGGAACGCAAGCGCAAGGGCTGTGCATCTATATGCTTATGCGTTTGCCTGTGTTTACCTGAAAATGCACCTGCGCTTGTATTTGCGCTAGCGCAGGGCAGGCAAATGCAGGCAAAAGCACAAATGCATAGATGTGAAACAGGCCTAACGTTAGTCATCCTCTGAGTCATTCTCAACATGTAAATGTGTACTGCCCATAAAGAGCTAAATACGTTGCTCATGCAAATACTTTAGATGTTGAGATGTCTTGTGTAAGCTGCACTTTAAAAGGAATCTGTCAACAGGTTCTTGCTACCTAATCTGCCAGCAAAATAATGCAGGTAAAGAAACCCTGATTACAATCATGTATCACATATTATTAGCTAAAGCCGTACTGACACAATCAAAGAATTTAGTTTCAGGAACAAAGCAGAGCTGAGATAGCTGCCCCTGCCCACACCAGGCTCTCAATAGAGATTGTGCATTGATTGCGAGATGTCAATCACAGCAGGGGGTGTGTTGGACTGCCCTGCATGTGACTTTGTAGTTCTGTAATGCTAATCAAACAATTGCACAGGCCCTGATAAGAGCAGAGTTGCTTTTTGTTTTTTAACCCCTGAAGCATGCTGTCCTCAACCTACATTGCAAAATCCTGCTAACAGTTTCCCTCTTAATAAGTACACAATGAAATATATTTTCTATTCATCAAATTACTGCTTTACTAAATGCTATCTTCTCATGACTATAGCTTGGCTATTCATCTAAAAAAAAAATAATTGTATGCAGACATAAAATGTCTTAGGGTACCTTTACACGCCGCAACTTTTGGCGGCGATATGAGGCAATCTAATTGGCGTGCACATTTTGCATGGGTGCCTCAGAACGCCGAAGGCGCTTTTACAAGCCGCAATTTCGGCCTCAACCTAAGGCGATGTTTTGCCCTGGAAGTTGCCACACCAACAGCGGAACCAATCCGTGGAGTTCCCGCACCGCTTCACACTCCGCAATCCCCAAAGGAATGTGGGCGTACATGGTTAGCGCCGGAAGAACATAGGTGTGACAGACTGGTGTTTTCCATGCCCCAAATACGCTGATTAGACAACACAATAGCGTTATGATTGGCCAGCCTGCGCAGGAAGGCTGGCTAATATATGACGCCATTGCCATTGTGTAGTGTGAATGGACAGCTGTTCAAATATAGCGCCCTGTGAAGGGACAGCCAATGGAAACACAGTAGCCACCACCAATCATCCTGATGGCGCACGGTCTCCAGAATGCTGTGGCACGCCTCCGGGAAATCAGTAGGCGACGCAGATTCCATCACTATCACCACTTCACACACCAAAAGCAGGGAACTTCGCCTTCATGATTGTCTCTGATTTTGTAGCAGTGCTGTGAAATCGGAACCAGGCGCAACCTTTTTTATCGCCGCCAAATTCCCCAATTACACGGCGATGGTGACGGGGCAACAGATTGCCGGTCAGATTTCTCGCCGCGGTTGCGGCATGTGAAGGTACCCTATACAGCAAGCACATTGTCATACCTGCCTAGATTGTTGCATATCTACTGTATACAAAATATAGTATAACTACACACAGATGTTCATTTTATACACAACTCATAGAGGCAGACAGTGGATCTGCTAAAATACATACGAGTAAACACTTGTATACAGAGTGTATTTGTCCTTAAAAGATCAATTTTTCTCTCTTTAAAAGATGTATTTTCCACTAAAAGAGCTGCATATTTTTCAATACTACTTTTCTGAGAAACAGATAAAACATTTGGTTTGGTTTTCCATACAAGGACAAAAAAAGCAAATGCGTTTTTATGATCTTTTGGCACTACAGTATGTATTTTGTGATATTGTAGATGATGCATTTTACAGTTCCAACAAAGTGGATGTAGAAGTCTAATGCCTAATATGCTATTTTTTGCTAAGTGTAAACTGACTTGCAGCGCGTTTTTAAAATCTGCAACATATTATTATTATACTTATTTATTATAGCGGCATTTATTCTATGGTGCTTCACAAGTAAAATGGGGCATACATAGACAAGCACAATAATCATTAACAATGCAAGGCGCACACAGGTAGACAAGGAAAGGGGACCCTGCCCGTGAGGGCTCACAGTCTACAAGGGATGGATGAGGCTAGGTTCACATCAGGTTTCCATTGCGTTTGAACGCAATTTGTTTTTCAGCTGAATTAACTCAATGAAAACACCACCATTTCAATGCATTAATGCCTCCATAGACTTGTATAGTACATGCATTGCAAATTCGTTGCAAGTGCAATGCGAGATGTGGTTGCGTTTGAAACACTGCATTGTTCCCGACCACACAGGAGTTGTTGCCAGCAATGTTAGCTGTGTGCTCAGGAAAAAGACATGCGTTCAAACGCAACCACATGTTGCAATGCATTTGCAATGCATTTGACTGCGTTTTATACTAAAAGTCTATGGGTGCGTTAAAGCAATTAAATGCTTGAATCCCATTGCGTTAATGCAGTGGAAAATGCATTGCGTTCAAACACAAGGAAAAACGTGATGTGAACCTAGCCTGAGGATACACTAATAGAGGACCCTGCCTGCGAGGGCAACAACAAAAGCTCACCAAATACTCATCATGGGAATTTAGCCTAAGTAAGGCTGGCTTCACACTGTAGTTTTTTCACTGATCAGTGTCCATCAGATTTGTGTGCCAAAACCAGGACAGGAACCAGGAGAGGAACATGCAGAGAAAATGTATAATTGAAAGATTGACACCTGTTCTGAGTTATAGAGACACTCCTGGTTTTGGCACCCAAACACTGATGGACACTGATCAGTGAAAAACTGCAGTGTGAAGCCAGCCTAAGTCTATGTACCCATGCTGTGTATGTGATGGAGAATTTTCTGCATCAAATCTGCAACTGCTTTTAGCAGCTATTAGGCTGGCTTCACATTTGCGTTTGTGTCTGCATGCTGATGGCATGCAGACACAAACGCAGTGCAAAGCAGGGCCGAAAGATGTGTCCGCAGCGGAGAATGTCCGCCTGCGGACACATCACTGTGGAGCCCAGCAGCCAATCAGCGGTGTCCTGGGGCGGAGATAAGCTCCGGGACATGTCGGCGGGGAGAACAGCTGATCTGACAGCTGTTTGAATCTTCCCGCGCCGACACCGAGAGGAGATGTCGGCGCGGGAAGATTCAAACAGCTGTCAGATCAGCTGGTCTCCCCGCCGACATCGCTAGGAGATTACCGGCGGTGGGGAGGAAGAGATCAGCAGTGGCTCAGCTGATCTCCCGGTGGCCGTCGGTGATCTCCTGTGACATCACCCGCGGCCACCGGGAGATTTTTCAATGGGTCTGCAGTGTTCTCCTGCGCTGTCAAGCGCTGAACACTGCGGACCCATTGAAGACAATGCAGGTTTTGTGCGCTTGGGGACGCTTGCTGATTTTCCAAGCTCCCCGAGCGCACAAAAAAATGCAACTGGCTGCGTCCCGGGTGCGGATGCTGGACACCCGAAGGAGCAGATATTGTCCGCATCCGCACCCGAACGCAGCAAACGCAAGCACTATGCGTTCCTATGTTAAACATAGGAACGCAGTGAGCATGCGTTTGACTGCGTATGGGAACGCAGCATAAGCTGCGTTCACATACGCAAATGTGAAGCCAGCCTTACACGGCAATGGAATTGTGCTTTTACTATGTAAGGCTAGGGTCAGATTAGCGCTATTTGCTGCTCTCAGGGATCCATCACCATAGGGATGAATTGGCAGTGCTGATGAAGTGTTACCATGCCGATAAAACTGCGTCAAGGCTCCCAAATTCTATGTTTTTAACGGAACACCCTGAGCGCAGCAAATAGTGCTAATCTGACCCTAGCGTGATATCTGCTTTTTTTGATCCTGAAAATTCATGTGCTTGCCCTGCTGCAGGCTGCTTACCTTGTGTACTGGCAGGAACTTCCGGGTTTTAGCCTAGTCACATCACTTGGGTCACACACCCTCTACCCATGTAATGTGTGACAAGGTCAAATCCTGGAAGACACTGCCGGTACGCAAGGTAAGCGCGTAAGTTAATTGACATGCTACATATTTTCATGGATCAAAAGATTCGTAAAAACCTGCAGCTATTATGCTGCGCAAAATACGCAGATGTGGGAACACCACAGCCAGAGTCATATTGACTTTGCTGCCTGGCCAATATAACATATGCTTTTACTTCACATTTTTATAGTTACACCATAGAAATGCACAGCTAATGCACTCTTGTGGGCACATAGACAATGAGTGATAAATACTTACTCAAACCAGGCTTGTACAATAGATGACAAATAGTAATGAGCGAGCACTACTATGCTTGGGTGTTGGTACTTCTAACGAGTGGTTGAACGCTCAGACTAGCTTGCCTTGTGTATTAAGTATGATGGAAGTCAATGTGAAACTCAACCTATTTTTCTGGAAGATTTTCTGAAAAAAATGCTTCAATTCACCATTGAATTCCATTATACTCAGTACACAAGTCAAGCCCATCTGAGCACCAACCACTTGTTACGAGTACCGAACACCTGAAAAGGTAGTGCTGCTCATCACTAGTGACAATTTAAATACATACAGTAAGCTGTGAGAATGACAGGTGGAACAACGTGTATTATTTTGTACCTTAGAATGCTGCATCATATATTGGGATAATTAAATTATATGGTTTACAATATATTTACATTCATTTTATACATTTCATTCATTTTATTTGAAGCCCAGAATGATGTATTTTTACTATCTATAGAACCCACCCATTCTCTTCGCTCTGGAAGTGATTTTAGGTAGGAACACACTTCAGTTCTGATCAGTTTTCTGATCAGTTTTCCTGATCAGTGTTATCAGTTTGTGTGCCAAAACCAGGATGACTCCAAAACACCACAGTGTCAATCTCAATTATACTTTTCTCTGCAAGGTTCACTCCTGGTTTGCACACAACTATGAACTTGATCAGGAAACATCAGGAATGAAGTTGTTGTACTAAGACTCACTTCTGCATAATCCGAACCTCCCACTCCCGGCTCCAAGACTTCTCCCGAGCCGCACCAATTCTTTGGAATGCTCTACCCCAAGACATACTTAGATTGTTTTAGGCAACACATCTTTTTAGGGCAGCCTATCATGATCCCTAGTCAGTCAACTAGACATAGCCTATCCCGCCGTCTCAAGTGGATCACAAATAATGGGTTGTGGCCATTTATTCTGCTCCTGTCTGCTCCCCATCTCCTTAAGTTGACTATACCATCATTGTAAATAAGCACCTGTACCTTATCACCACCTCATTGTAAGATTGTAAGCTCTTATGACCAGGGTTGCCATTTTTTGCTCTAATTATTGTATTATATTATGCTTTGTATTGTATTGTTTTTGGCATTGTATTGTATTTTCTAATTGTTTCTTATGATTGTTTAAATGTGAACTTTGCATTGTGAAGCACTGCGGAATATGTTGGAGCTAAATAAATAAAAATTATTATTATTATTAACGAAATTTCACATCAAATCTCGTAGAACTGCCATTCTCTGCTGTTGCTACTACAAGTGCTTCTCAATAAATTGGAAAATCATCAAAAAGATTATTTATTTCAGTATTCAATACATAATGAACAATTTTATGGTATTCCAATGCGGTGATCTATTCAATAATTATTCTGTAAATGTTGGATGATTATATGTCTTACAACCAATGAAAACCCAAAAGTCATTAACTCAGAAAATTTCAAATATTATAAAAGACCAACTGAAAAAATGAATTTTTAAAATGTTGGCCTAAGGAAAAGTATGTACAGTAAATGCACTCAATACTTGGTCGGTGCTCCTTTTGTGTGAATTACTGAATCAATGCAGCATGGCATGGAGGCAATCAGCCTGTGACACCACAGGGGGTGACTTATTTCTGTGTCCGGATCCATGATTATCATGGATCCGGACACAGAATGAGCTGGCGGGGTAATTTCACTTCCACAATGTATACGGTATATACATTGCAGAAGTGAAGTATAAGTGAAAGCAAGTGTTAAAAATAAAAAGAATCAATCCTCACCTGTCCAGCGATCCCCGATGTGCGGCATCCAGCTCAGGATGATGAAAGGACCTGGCTGGGTGGGGCTACCCGCTCAGTGTCATCAGTCACATAATCGGTTACCGGTCATGTGACTGTGACATCATTCTAGGTCCTGTACATCCGGAGATTCCACACATCAGGGGATCGTTGGACAGGTGAGAATTGATTTTTCTTTTATTTTTAACACATGCTTTCACTTAAATCTCACTTCTGCAATGTATCTATACATTGCGGAAGTGAAATTAGATGGTTAGATGCGATTTTAATGTTCTGAGCATGCTCAGGACACTAAAATCTGGTCCGAGAAGCCATCCGATGGTTTCTCGGACCCGTTGCTCCATAGGCCCCCATGTTATGGGCCACGGATCATGTCGGATCTGATTCGTCCGATTTGGTCCGCTGTGCCCAAAATTGGAGCAGTGTCCGATTTTGGGTACAGCAAAAATTGGACAGAATCGGATCAACAAATCGTTGGCAATTAGTTAGGGATACATGGGGGCTAATTTGCATCCATGGCTGTTCGTTTTATAACAGACAGCCACGGATGGTAAAAATACGCAGTGGGAAACCAGCCTTAGGTGTTATGGAAGCCCAGATTGCCTTCTTGGGTCTTGTGTCTCTCATCTTCCTCTTGACAACACGCTGCGGTCCTGACTTATCAGCAGCAGAACTGCGTGCGGCTGCACACCGGACCGGAGGGCATGTTAGCCCTCCAGTCCTGTGTGCTGATCCATTCCTCGCTGTCAGGTCATCCGACAGCCCTGGACTGGATCACGCGAGTGTGAAGGCACTCTAAGAACATTTTAAATGCTCAATAAGCCTTTGCAGGTGTTTTGTGTTAATTATTCTAACTTTCTGAGATAATGACTTTTGGGTTTTATTGGCTGTAAGCCATAGTCATCAACATTAAAGAGGACCTGTCACCCCCTGCTGCATGGCAATCTAAATGCAGCACTGAATGCAGCATGTTTGCTGCATTCAGCGAAGGGGTCACCCATGTGTCTGTGTTCTGTGCACCCCGAGATATAGTCTTAGTAAAACTCACTGTTAGAAGCCATGAGGGCATTCCCTGGTGCAGGAGCCAACTCTATTGATGGGGGCCATTCCCTCCCCCTGCCTCCCTGTGCTGCTTCTGCTGTGCTAGCTTTGCCCTCCTTCTCTGTCACTCATCTTGCCTCACACAACATACAAATCAATTGTCCTGAGGTCAGCTCCAGATTCCTGCCCTGCTGTCTGAACAAAGCATAAACAGCAGGAGGTGGCACAGACATGCAGAGGGGGAGGGAATGGCTCCCAACAATTGAGTTGGCTCCTGCACCAGGGACTGCCCTCATGGCTTCTAATAGTGACTTTTACTAAGGCTATATATCAGTCTACACAGCACACAGACACTTGGGGGACCCCTTCCCTGAATGCAGCTGACATGCTGCATTCAGTGCTGCATTTAGATGGCCATGCAGCAGGGGAGTGACAGGTCCTCTTTAACAGAAATAAACACTTGAAATACATCCCTCTGTTTGTAATGACTATATAAAAATGTGCTTCACTTTATATATTGAATGAATAAATTAACTTTTTGATAATATTCTAATTTATTGAGATGCACTTGTATATGGTTTACAATATATTTACATGCCTTTTATTAGAATTCCAGAATGGTGTAGTTTTTATTATCTACTAAGCTAAATTTCACAACAAATCTAGTAGTACTGCCACTTCTTCTGCTGCTATTATCACTACTACTACTACTACTACTACTACTATGGTATTACTATTCTTAGTATTGCTATAACTGTTGCAAAATAATAATAATATAATAATTATAATAATACGTATTTTAGTACTTTCTAGTGTATTGGAAATACAATGCTTACTGTTAATACACAAAATAAGAAATAGTCCAGGGTCACACATGCCAATCCGCATTTTTAAGCCCTTAGAAAAACTGATCCATTAAATTTAGGGTGCCAATAGTATCCCCTGAGGTTCTGGACATTTTTTGGAAATTTTGGGACTTAGAAATTTTTTCACCAAAAATGCATATGCGTTAACGCATGGTGCCTATTTGTACCATGCGTTAACGCATATGTCTCCCATAGGGCCCCATGTTAAAAAAACACACAGACACATGCATTAACGCATATGACCAAAAATGTCCTCAAAAAACGGATTTAGCCCAAAAACGGATGGTATGTGTGACCCTGGCCATAGATAATTGAACACATATAACGATATGACTGGCATACTCTGTGCTCACAGTAGTTTACAGTCCAATTATTATTGATAGTAATGATTATATCTGTAAGTGGTTAATTCTTCAAAGTGATCTTGCAATAGATAGTTTATAGTTGTGTATACAGGTTTATGATTGACACTTGCAGAAGACGTTTAAATAGGTGTTAGGTCTTCTATTATAGCTACTATCAGCTAAGTAATTAAAGACAATGACATATTTAAACTTTTAATGTGCTTTTTTTCTGCAGTAGTCCAACATTAGTAAAAAACATACCTACCAGCCTTGGCTATGGAGCAGCACTTAATGCAAGTTTACAGGTAAGACAATGAATTTGACTTTTATTATATTCTTACAAAAATGTGTTTGTTTTATTGAATATGTCTTTGCAGTATTCTTCAATAGTTTCACCTGATACAGCAGTGTAGCTTAGAAAGAGGAATACACTCTGGCTCTAATGCTTATTGCTTTTGATGTGAAGTGGCAAGAAGGACACCCTGTGGCAAGTCCTGGAACACTCCGATTTCCACAAAGTAAATGACTGCTCGTGCGACTCCTTCTCTGTGAATTAAACATTCTAGTTGTGGCAGTGCACCACTCATGGGTTGTACATACATTATTCTAAGTAATGTAGACAGATTAAAGATTTCTACACTGAGAGCAACACTGCTTGTATTGAAATTGTCAGCGAGCAGCAAAACAGAATGCGTAAGTGAGCCAAACTGCCCTAGTTATATAACATAGAAGGCTTATAATGATCTTCTGTACTATTCAATCCATGTTAGATAACCAACCATGTTACAATAACATGTCTAAAATATCTTAGTAGACTGTACAGTGAATGTTAACACTTTACCTGCCCCTGCTGCAACTGGTCATATACTTTAGCTTTAAAGCAGCACTCCACCATTTTTTTTTAATGCACTGATAGAGTGGTGATGGAGTCGTGATGTAAATGTAAGTCCCCTTTCCCTAGTGACATATTCACCTTCTACTGCCTTCATCCTTTTTCAACAGTGCTGTGCGGTGAAAAATAGTCTGCAGGCAGCTCCAGTGTTTCATGGCACACGCTGGAGATCACAA
This sequence comes from Allobates femoralis, assembly GCA_033576535.1. Classification (NCBI taxonomy): domain Eukaryota; kingdom Metazoa; phylum Chordata; class Amphibia; order Anura; family Aromobatidae; genus Allobates; species Allobates femoralis. The sequence goes on along the minus strand of JARQOC010000004.1, from coordinate 324,701,575 downwards.
CTCAATACATCTCTACGAGAGCCTTGTTCTGGCCTCACAGAGATGAATTGGAAGCTTGTGACATAACTTCTGACTTCTGGCCAGTCTTAAGTTACAGGCACATGATGTCACCGCGTACCAGAGTGACATTGGTAAGAGGTGAAGCCGCTAGAAGGTGAATATATTATGGGGGGCAGGGGGCTTACATTAAAGGTGCCATTGCAGTGGTAAACAAAATGCTGGAGCAGTGCTTTCAATTGAAGACTTAGTTGGCTAGATTTGCAGGATCTAATGTCAATGTAACATCTGTGGGTAGTAATTCTGGTATTTGGTGAGTTTTTTTACCTCAGTAGCCAAAACCAGGAGTGGAGCAATCAGAGGAAAAGTATAATAGAAACACCTGCACCACTTCTGTATTTATCACCCACTCCTGGTTTAGTCTACAAATTCTGAGGTAAAAAACTCACCAAATTCTCAATGTGTGCATGTGGCCTTAGGCTAGGGTGAGACTTGCATCTGGCCCCTAGCCGGCTGCTTCTGTCAGAAACATAGTTTCTGACAGGAGCCATGCATAGCGTTTCCAGCAGGTAACGCTATGCGCTGCCTGACAATCGATCTCTTTGGCAATGGATGCTTACCGCAGCCTTCGGCTCCACAGAGATCTCCAGGATATGCGCTTTTGATGAGCACACAGGAAATGCGGTCTGCAGCGTTTTCTGTGCGCTCATCAAAAGAGCATATCCTGGAGATCTCTGTGGAGCTAAAGGCTGCAGTAAGCCATAGAGATCTATTGGCAGGCAGTGCATAGCGTTACCTGCTGGTAACGCTATGCGCTGAGGCAGAAATTTTCTAAGTTTCTGCTGGATGCACCAGGCTAGGGCCAGATGCAAGTCTGACCCTAGCCTTAGAGTAATAGCTGCATAATATCACTTGCCGGGTAGGTCCATGTGCACACATTGAGAATTTGGTGAGTTTCTTACCTCAGTTTTTGTAGCCTACACTAGGATTGGGTAAATAATACAGAAGTGGTGACCGTGTTTCTATTATACTTTTTGTCTGATTGTTCCACTTCTGGTTTTGGCTTATTCTGAGGTAAAAAATTCATTGAATTCTCAAGATGTGCACGTGGCCCAAAAGGCAATCTGTTGCTGTCATTGTACTTCCCAATTTGTGGTAAGCATATGGTTGTGACAGAGACCTTGATTCCAGTGCTGGGACACTTACTTGTGTTCTAATAGTTATCACAAGAACTCAGCACTGGGTTTTTCTATTCATAAGTAGCTGCACACCAACCTCTGCTCTACCACCACTGATTGCCAGCTTTCTATCTTTACTGTGTATAGGGAGAACGCTGGCAATCAGCATCAGGGGGTGATGTAGCCACAAGTCATGAATACCAAGGAGTGAGTGGCGCAGGCACATAATGAAGAGGGAGATCAGCCTGCATAAACCTGATGACACATTTTATTATTACAGCATTGTAAATAAAAAAGCAGGCAGTGAAATGATTAACACTTCTCTTGTTTCCCATTAGGCTGCTCTGGCAGAAAGCAGTTTACCTTTACTGAGTAACACAGGTTTGATAAATAATGCATCCACTGGCTTACTACAAGCGGTACATGAAGACCTCAATGGCTCACTGGATCACATTGACAGCAACGGAAACAGCAGTCCAGGCTGCTCACCTCAACCACACATGTAAGTGCAGTCACAAAGGTCACACTTTATTTTGCCTGTATTCAGTTATACAAAAGTTTTACAACAGTATGCATTTTTTTTTTCAAATGGAAAGGTACAGCTTTGACAATGTCTGTCCATACCCTAACTGTATAAAATAGTAGACGTCGTGACCAAGAAGTGCACACATCATTTTAAAATTTCTACTTAATTTCACTGAAAATCCCATGTTAGAATGTACGAACTACCTTCTAATGTACCTACTCATGACAGTCAGTTACATAATATTTTCAGCCCACATAACATCTGCCACATCTGCCATGTAACGGCCGACTTGTGGCAAGCCCCCATTCATTCTCTACAGGACTTGCGACAAGTGCGGCAAGTACGGTTTTTGCCACAATCCGGCAAATCCGCCACTTGTGGCAAGTTAAAAAAACACGGTTAGCTGCATTTTTTTGACTTGCCACAAGTGCCAAATTTGCCAGCTCGCGGCCAAACACAGTAAATCTGCTACGAATCAGCAAAAAACGCTGATGTGAAAGGTCCCTTAGGTCTCGTTCAGATTTCTGTATTTCTCATATGAGATGTGTCTGTGTTTTTTCAGACACCACTTATATATAATAATAATATTATTATTAATAATGATCATTTTATTTATATAGCACCAACATATATCGCAGCACTTTACAATTCAGAGGGGACATATACAGACAATTTGAGGCAAAACATAGTAGCAAAAATTTCATAAACCATGAGGAGTATAATTTATGGGGTTGATCACATGTCCATGTATTTTTGAGACCCAAGTCATCAATATCACCCAATATCACGGAGACATGTCCAATTTTGAAAATAGCCAAGTAGGCAGCAGTTAGACGCCCTCCATATGATGTCTGTTTTTCCTGCAATGTTTGATATGTAGTAGTTGAGAAACCTCCTTTTTTGCATCCGACAAAGAATCATAAAACTCCAACCGGACTCTGATGAAACTGATAAAAAAAATGCTGCTGAAAATTGTATTATAAATCACTGACATCTAAATGAGGCTTTAATTATGATGTTATTTAGGACAAGGCAAACTACAGAAAAATAGTGAACTTTTAGAAATATGGACATGTGCAATTCTTTCTAGAAATTGTTTTCATAATTTTCCACCATAACTTTGTTCCAAATTTTTTCAATTATTGTTACTTTGAAGCACTTTAGGGAAGTCCTAATTAATTTTCCAACATTTAAAATAATTTTGGAACTCTTTTATCATAGTATATTATCATATTTAAAAAAAAATATCAAACACTGTGATTGGAATTCCTCATACTGTTTACAAATGAAAACTAGCATATAGCTGTGACAATTTTTTCTATCACACGTAGCTGTACAAAATATTGCAACCTTTGGCATTTTTATGCCAGATTTAACTTTTTTTTTTTTTTTTTTTGAAAAGTCGGAAGAGACTAGCAGAAGCAGTAGGACCTGTACTGCTCGAAAGATTCACTTTAGAAAGTGCCATTAATTATAACAGAAATGTTTATTATTGGAGAGTACATGTGAGGCAAAGAACTGGTTCTTTTAGAAGAGCCCAGTTTAGAATGAATTCTTGAAGGAAATACTCCAAGGAAAAAAAGTATGAAAATTAGCTCTCTTGCAGAACAAAGCGAATTATCTCACAAAGTTAAGGCCCCATTACACGCTATGATATCATTAACTATATCATTGCAACATCACCGGTTTGTGACGTTGCAGCGAAGTCGAAACAATATCTTTGTGTGTGACACGTAGCAATGACCAACGATAAGTTTGTTGATTCTTAATCATGAAAGAATGGCCAGAACCATTTTTTATCGTTGATCTCCAGCTGGGCGGCCAGCATCGGCGTGTGTGACAGCGGGAGACCAATGATCAATGACCTCCCAGCGCTGCACAGTACATGCTGGGAGGCTGGTAACCAGGGTAAACATCGGGTAACTAAGCGCAGCGCTGCGCTTAGTTACCCATGTTTACCCTGGTTATAAGCGTTCTCGCTGGTCCTGATCGCTGGTGAGTCTGCCTGTGTGACAGCTCACCAGCGATCAGATAGCAATGTCCCAGCGATCCCAATTGTTGGTGGGATCGCTGGGACATTGCAGTGTGTAACAGGGCCTTAATGCCAAAAAGAAGTGGTGACTCTGTAAGACTATTTCTGACCCTTTTGATGAGCCTTTCTACATGACCAGGGATAAATACCAACCTCGAATATCATCTAAAGACTGTATTTTTAAGAGTGCCTATTAGTGTAGAACAGCAATCAGACTCTGATGTAGAAGATAGCCACTTTTCGGAGCTGGCACTTTGCCATATAGTCTCTTTTGTTCTGAAAAAGAGCTGATTTTTGAGTCCATATGTGTTTGTTTTATATGAGTACAGGGAAAAACGCAAAAGTAACAAATAAAACTTATTCACACTTTTGTGAGATTCATGAGATACCTGGTTATAGACCAAACCAAATTTCCTCTTTCTGATGCCACTCTGTTCCAATCACTTGAAGTCTCTAATATGTTATACTTTGTTGACTATTTTTTTTTCTTACATAAATAAATTCTTTCCGAGATGTAAACTTTGACTTTCACTATCCATAAAACTTCCTGGGACAAATAGATGTAATAGATGATAGGTTCTCCCAAAAACCCACCTTGATAAACTAATGCAAGACAAGTTAGTCCTTAAAACTGATGTGTTGAAAACCAGAAAAATAGGCATGTTTGGGGTTATGGGTATTGTTGATAAGGATAAATTGTGGTTATTAAACTTGGTCAATGTATCTCCATAATGGCAGGTCTTGTTGGGTGATCTTACTAGTTTGTTTCTACCAAAGATGGTCCAAGGAATGACATCTAATGAGGATTTAAAGTGTCATAAGTGTTCAATGCTAATTGAGCTTATGTGGTGCTAATAACAGATCACCAGCTTTGATCTCTCAGATAAGCTATTATAACACAAATTAATGAAAAAGTTAATTACTTTTTATGACAGAAAGATTTCAGAACATGTATAACAGTACACTTGTTGCTTATAGGACTGTGTAGTTGCCCGTCAGTCATGCCTTTGCTTATCTTGTTTTACTTAGAAAGACACATTCCCTGGGCTTGAGTGTGTTACATTGCATGGAGCAATAAAATAAGGTGGCCTAGTTGGACGTTACTTCACATCATATTTAAGGCCAGGTGTGCAGGCAAAATTTACTTCAAAAATAGATAGCACTAGTATGGACTATGGCAAGAAGGGATTCCAGCAGAAGCCATGTGATCTTTGAAAAATGTTCATGTAGATATAGATTTTTTGTTCCTTACCTGACATTTCCTAAAATAAGTGGCATTAGACCAGCATTGAATAAAAGCACAATATTAATTTTATTATAGCCTGTTGAGAGATATTTATTCTATATGTGTATATAAGTAGTCACTCAGTAATAATGCTTTTGGATTGCATCAGATTTATCTTACCATATCTCCTAATGTAGTGAATTTGGGGAAATATGACAATTTTTTTCCGACGGGCCTAAGAACTTATGAGCAGGTGTTTTCTAATTACCTGCCATTTCTGCCAAGTGCAGCTCTATGCCAGTTCAGAGCAGTCACAGACTACTCCTGCTGACAATGCTGCAGTTTTCACTGTCATCATGTCAACAGAGCAGCTGCTTCTCTTTCACTCTGTTCTGTTTATGGGAAGTTACTGCCGATATTACCCGGATTGACAGCTGGCTCCTTATTGCTTTACTGTCAATTAGCATAACATCTGCAATCCTACCACCGACAGAGCATAGTGAAAGAGAAAGAGCTGCTCAATTGATGTGAGATCAATTGAAGCAGCAGAATTGCCACTAGTAGTGGTTCAGGGACCACTGAGCTGGTTCTGTGCAGAACAGGCAGGTAGTTAGGAACTACCTGTCTGTCAGTTCTTAGCCCCATAAGAAAAAATAAAATTGATCTGGATAACCCCTTTAAATGTAAAAAGGTATGGATGGACACATCTGTACCTCTTACATACTGTTGAAGACTCGGTGCAATTCTTCATGCAATAGTATTCTAAATTGGCAGTGCCTCTTTGAGCAGGATAACGTGCTTTGCCACACTGCAAAAACTGTACAGGAATGGTTTGAGGCACATGAAAAAAATTCAAGTTGTTAAATTGACCCATGTATTAATTCAATTAAGACTCTGAAAAATAATAAGCGAGACCCCATTCCTAGCAGTGTATATGACTTAAAGATGTACTGTTACTGTCTTGGTGCTAGATACTATGGACTTCATAAAAATGTGCTCAGCTATTTGAATCAGTATTGCTTTCCAGAACAAGTGGAATACTACTTCGCATATGTATTATGAGCACAGTTTATAAAGAAAATACTTGAAAAGATGTAATGGTATATTCAGTGATAAATGAACAGAAATACTGTAATAGCGGAATGCAGGATTGTATATTATATCAGTGTAGGTATAAATACAGTTTGATTTGAACTCATCATACAATACGATTTCTAATGTTTTCTAAGTATTATGTATATAATAAAGGATTTTGTACTAGTATAAAGCACCATTGTTACCATGTGTTAATATTATTTATTTTTTTGGACAAGGGTACTAAACTGATTCATAGTTGGTGACCTTTAGAGGTAGATATAGAATCACTCCCTCAGACATACCAGAGCTATTAACTGCTGTATGTTTTATGATTCCAACATTTCCATTCATTCAATCTTAGATAATAACAGCAGAATGCCCTTGTTTTGCTTACTTAAACTCTGTTTATTATGCTTGAAACATCATATACAGGATCATATCATTATCAATTAAGTCCCATACGTAGACAATCTACATTTGATACTAAAGAGACACACTATATTTATTAACATCCTGCTGCTATAACTGTAAGGGACGCAAAAGCAGAAAATCCTCCTTATTGAGCCAATATCCATAAAAGTACCCGGAATGTACATAGTCATTATCTGACTGATTATGATCTTCAAACCAGCTCTGAACTAGCACTAAATTAAGTGCATTGCCCTTTTATTAAAACCATAAAATACAACTTTAACTATTACCCACGGTTTACATAGAGCCTGGAAAAGTGTAACTTTTTCCCTGTCTTATAAATCAGCATAATTACATATTCAACTTTAATTACTGGTGTGTCTGTATTGGCAAGGTTTATATGTTATATTTTATGCAGAACTACGATTCCTATTAATATTTAGCAGCTAACTATATCATTAATTACTCTAAAATCTTTCCCCTACCATCTTTTTAATGGAGCAGCGAGAGTGGAATTATTAAAAATTGATGCATTGTGGATTTCAGAAATGTGTATGGAGCGTTGGAAATGCCTGGCCTTAATCAGTGATGTCAAATGTGGGACTTTCCTGTTTACTAAATTGTACAACTCGAACCTCGGAGATATTGTTTTAATACTTCAACCTAATAATAAGGTGATAAAAGAATTCAATTTGGGGTTGGGGTTACATAAGATATGAGTACAGTATTTTTTTATTATTATTATTATTAGTTATTTTTAGAGCTGTACATTTAAAAATGGACTGCACATAAAATATTACCATAGATTAAAGTGAACAAACTAACAATGACAGACTTGTACAGATAGAAGAGGGCCACAGTCTACAGCAGGAATCTTAAACTCTAGGCCTCGAGGGCCGCCAACAGTGCATATTTTAGGATTCCCTTAGAATTGCACAGGGGTGTGGATCACACCAGTTCAAGTGATTATAATATCACCTGTGCAATACTAAGGAAATCCAGAAAATCTGATCTGTTGGCAGCCCTTGAGGCCTGGAGTTTGAGACTCCTGGTGTAAAGGAAAATGGAGAAAGAGATAGGTAAATGCGTGGCGTGGTGACACATCTGGTTGCGGTGAGGTGTAAGAACTCTTGAAGACATAGTAACATAGTAACATAATTTTTAAGGTTCAAGGAAGACTTTGTCCATCTAGTTCAACCCATAACCTAACATGTTGATCAAGAGGAAGACAAAACCCATGTGGCAACACTAACTCCACATTGGGGAAAAAATTCCTTCCTGACTCCACATACGGCAATCAGACTAATTCCCTGGATTAACACCCTATCAAGAATCTAGTATATATAACCGGTAATATTATAGTTTTCAAGAAAGGCATCCAGGCCCTTCTTAAATGTTAGTAGTAACTCATTCATTACAACATCATGTGGTAGAGCGTTCCCTAGTCTCACTGCTCTTACAGTGAAGAATCTGCGTCGGTGATTATGATTAAACCTTCTTTCCTCCAGACATAGAGGATGCCCACTTGCCCCCGTCTCAGGCCTAAGAGTAAAAAGATCATTAAAAAGGTCTCTGTACTGTCCACGCATATATTTATACATTATTATAAGATCAGCCCTAACCTTTCATTTTTCTAAACTAAATAACCCCAAGTTTAATAACCTCTCTTGGTATTGCAGACCCCTCAGTCCTCTAATGACTTTGATCGCTCTTCCCTGCACCTGCTCTAGTTCAGCTATGTCTTTCTTATACAACGGAGACTAGAATAGTACGCAGTGTTGTAAGTGTGGTCGCACTAGTGACTTGTATAGAGGTAAAATTATGTTCTCCTTATGAGCATCTATGCCTCTTTTAATGCATCCCATTATTTTATTTGCCTTTACAGCAGCTGCCTGACACTGGCCACTAAATGTGAGTTTGTCATCTACCCATACACCCAAGTCTTTTTCAGTGACAGTTTTGCCCAGTATTTTACAATTAAGCACATAATTATACCTTTTATTTCGTCTGCCCAGGTGCATGACCTTACATTTATCCCATTAAAGCTCATTTTCCATTTATCAGTCCAAGCTTCTAGTTTACATAAATCCTCCTGTAATATAAAATTGTCCTCCTCTGTATTGATTACCCTGCAGAGTTTAGTGTCTTCTGCAAATATTGAGATTCTACTCTGTATGCCCCCTACAAGGTCATTAATAAATATGTTAAAAAGAAGCGGGCCCAATACTGACCCCTGTGATACCCTACTGTTAACTGTGACCCATTCTGAGTGTGTTCCATTAATAACTACCCTTTGTTTCCTATGACTAAGCCAGTTCTTAACCCACTTACATATTTTCCCCTATCCCCATTGCTCTCATTTTATGTATCAACCTTTTGTGTGGCACCATATCAAAAGCTTTTGAAAACTCCATATACACCACGTCCACTGCATTTCTTTGGTGCAGTCCACTACTAACCTCTTCATAGAAGCTTATCGGATTAGTTTGATAGGAATGGTCCCTTGTAAACCCATGTTGATATTGGGTCATTAGGTTATTTTTCTTCAGATAGGCTAGGGTCACACTACTGTTAATAGCACTTTTTAACAATCTGTGCTAAAGACTTTGTGCTAAGAATTTTGTGCTGAAGTGCATAGTGTTAACATTATGTGCTTCAGCAGAATGCTGCCCCATAGCAACCCTTTATTTACCTTGCCAGCAGCCGCACACGGAGCTCCTTGCGGCCGCTTTTGAGGAGCACACAGGAAAAGCTGTGTGCAGCGTTTTACTGTGCGCTGAGGAAAAGCTGCCACCCAGCAGCTCTGTGGGCAGCCGCTGGCAAGGTAATTAATGGGTTGCTATGGGGCATCATTCTGCTGAAGCACATAACGTTAACACTATGCGCTTCAGCAGAAAATTTCTAAGTTTTCTGCAAGGGGGAGATTAACGGTGGTGTGACCCTAGCCATACTCCAGTATAGCATCTCTTAGAAAACCCTCTAGGATTTTACCCACAGTAGAGGTTAAACTTACTGGCATATAATTTCCAAATTAAGCTTTAGTCTCCTTTTGAATATTGGAACCACATTTTCTATACGCTATTAGTTTTAAAACTCCATCTGGAAGGTCTCTATGTTCCAGATGGAAATTTAAATCCATGTCTTCATGAGTTATTACACCTCACCACCACCAGAAGTACCACCATCCCACACAACCAACTGTCTCTTTTGCCATGGATAATGGACCATGTTGGAGACAGAATTCCAGAAGATTGGGCATACTTGGTAGAAATATTGAAGGCGATTGGGTGAGGAACATTTAGGTGAAGAAGAGAAAGGTCTTGGGAGGACAGTAGAACAGTATTTGGTAGATTTAATTTATTTTTTCTTTGAACACAATACATGTTGATGCAAATATAATCCAGAGTATACAATATTCTTATTGAGGTTAACACACTTTGCAAGTATTCCAAAGTGTGCATAAGAAGTAAAAGGACTATTGCAGCAAATACCGAGAAAAACAGAAAATAAAAAATAACATCACATAAAACTAGGGTTACATGCCTATTAAAACTATGATCTTTTAGGACAGTTTGAATGATCTAAAAATAATGTAAGATTTTTTATATCTATAATATAAATGAGTCATCAAAATTATTATGAAAGCAGAGATGAATGGATCGCTTTGCACGACCCTGTCCATGGTTCAAGTTAGTATTTTCTGACCGTGGAAAGGAGCTGTGCAAATTTTATTACCCTTTTGGATACCAGGCTCGGCTTATGATTATCCAGGTCAGCAAGACATCACCTCTGTGCCACATACCGCATAAATGATGTCATGCCAGGCCAAATTAAATGACTGGTTATCAAAGCTGGAAGCTCATGAAATTTATAAAGCTCCTGTCCACGGTTATAGAGCACTGACTTGAACTATGGATACGGTTTGCATTTGAAGCAATCTGCTCATCTCAGCATTCAACTATAGACATTTTGTAAGAAGCAACATGAGCCAAGCCTTCCATTGACTGAATTTATTGTGTGTATTAATGGAATAATTCATGTTGGTTAAAACCTAGAACTTTTGAGACCTAGTTTGACAATATGATAAACAGGAGCTAGCCAATATAACATTTCAGGTATTTGGAGTGAACAATAAAGTATGGCAAGGCAAATGTTAAGCATTAATCCAAGAAACAATCCCCTTATGCACCTCTTAGATCCCTGATGGTATTCAAACCATTCCAGCTTTAGTGATAGGACTACAGAAGCTGGATACTAGGCCCTGCATTTTGCATCCTCTTGATAATAAAATATAATTTTACACACAGAGACCAGATCAGTCTCATATCACAATAGGGTACCACAATAAAGAAACTTAGACTACAGATTATCCAGCCAAAATAGAATTCTGCCACTTAAATAACTATCTGAAATGAATGGATGAATAGATGTGTATGCAATAACATGTTAGGAGACTCTAGGCAGTTAAACCTGCCAAGCTTCAGGGGCAGCAATTAAAATGTATAGGGAGATTGGATTTTTTTTCCTATTGTAAATCTGCTTAAGGCATTAAACTAGCCATGAACAAACAATACATTAAAATATATAACTCATTACAAGTATAACAATGTAGTTCCTAGGTTTTTTTTACAGATAACCCAAAGGGAAATAGTTTTCTTATATCACATAACCAAGTCCCATTGGTTAATATTGTTAAAGCATGCATAATATTGAAGAGGATCCGCAATCCATTGTGTGATCATTCATTTAACCTTTGCTATCTTAATGTAAGTCAGTCTCCATAATTCATTTATTATTACATTTGCACATGACAAACTAGATACATCGGGTATTACACCTCGTCGTAGACCATTAAATCCTTAAAATTAAAGATTTGTCTTCTGAAGGTGTCTTTAGATGTGTTAAATATTACAAAAGAAGTAATAAAACCTAGAGTAGATGGAAGACGGATATAAGCTCTTGAGAGGATTTCACTCTAAAACAAGGAAAGTGATCAATTCCGAGAAAAGTTCTTGTTTCTGGAGCATTAGGCTATGAACCATGCAGTAGCTTGCTTGAGGCATCCAACTCTGTGTTATTTTTCACTTTTAAGAGTTCTCATGGGCATGTTAATGCTTTCTTTGTGTATGAATTACTGAGCAATAAAAAATTTATAAAGCAAACAAGGGTTAAGACTGCATGTATGGAAAACAAGTTTCTTTTCAAAATGGTTTAGATGATAGCTCATGTAAAGCATGTGTACTCATTTCTTATGCATGAATTGCATGACAAGCCTATTACTAGTGTATGTTCAGAAAGAGAATAGTGTAAGTTCAGAAAAAGAAAAGTGTGAAAAATATATATTTAAACTAATGTTCATGCCTAATCTTAGTTTGTGTTTCAGCATTTTACTATAGCGTTAATTAAAGAGAACTTTTCAGGTCAGCTGACTGTCCCAAATTACTGCTATAGCAGTATAGATGCTGATTTGTGCATTTTGTTACAATTTTTTTAATGTTGCATGGTTATATTGTGTCTGTTAAAATGAACTCTTATTCAGAAGCTTATCATATGCAAATGAGGCATGGCATGTCTGGAGATGCGTCTCGTTCCCCAGACTAATCCTGCATTTGACCTCATGCTCATGCGCAAGGTTTCAACACTTTGACCATTACAAGAAATGAATGTAAGACGTCAATTATGGCCAAGGGGGCATGATTAGAAGAAGACAGTAAAGGTTCAAGATCAGATGTTCCAGGCATCATTCACATGTGAGGCTGCAAACAAAAGTTGATTTTTTAAAGGACAAGAACAATGCTGTGCAAAATCAAACATCTTTTAAGAGTACAGAGATATGTATTTGAAACACTATAATAGCAGTTTGGATAGTCAGATTACCTGACAGGTTCCCTTTAAAGCAATGTTCCTCAACTCCAGTCCTCAAGGTCTACCAACAATGGATGTTTTAAGGATTTCCTTAAGCCCCCGTCACAGTAAGGGAGATCGCTAATGAGATTGCTGCGAGTCGCAAGTTTTGTGATGCAACAGCGACCTCAACAGTGATCTCTCTACATTTGACACGTAGCAGCAATCAGGCTCCTGCTGTGAGATCGCTGATCATTACAAACCGTTCTGGACCATTTTTTGGTCATCACGCTCCCGCTGGGCAGCGTGCATCACTGTTTTGACAGGGACAACGATCTCAACACTACGCCCAAGAGTGACAGGTTCCCAACGACCGCTGTATCGTTACTGTGTTGCTGGTGAGATCTGACTGTTTGACATCTCATCAGCGATCATGTAGCGACCACCAGCGATCCCTACCAGGTCAGGATCGCTGGTACATCGTCAAGTGTGACGGTACCCTTAGTATTGTGCAGGAGCTGGAATAATTCCCTGTGCAGGTGAATATTTTATCATCTGTGCAATACTGAAAACATGCAGTGTTGATGGCTCTTGAGGACTGGAGTTGGGTAACACTGCTTTAAAGTATTACCTGAGCTGAGATAAACATCCCACTTCTGTCCCAACATTACACTGAAAGGAGTGAAGAAAGGTAAGATCTGGGATACTCTTAACAGGATATTCATATTGAAGAATTGATTCTCCTTCGATGGAAGTCTCAGGCTGGACAGACATCTGCCTGGGATAATTTAGTTAATCAAAGCAGGGGGTTGGACCAGATGGCTCAGGAGGTCCCTTCCAATTTTGTCATTCTCTGATTACTTAAATTTTTAAGGTTGGAATAAAGCGGTGCTTCAGTAATCGAAGTATACTAGGTATGCACATACTTATACTGTTAGGAAAATACTGGGTAATCATACACAGAAGATATATTAGAGCTTAAAGTTTATTGGTACTTGTTTCTTAAAAATCCATTAAATTTGAAAGAGAAAGACAAATTTGTATTCAGGTGTATCAATTTGCAGTATGGGTCCCAAATTTTCACCTACAATGCTGATTTTCATTAGTATGACCTCTAGAGCACCATGGCCTACACCTGGTCATCTAACACTGCTCTATGGATGAGGTTATTAACTAGCATTCACGAGTCCTCACAGATTATATGATATTGATGTATATAAAAAGCACCAACCCAAACTCATGCAAGTTTTCTGTTTTTGAAAAAGTATAGAGTACCTATCAGCTTTATGATAAACTACTTATCAATGCATTAGTCTCTGGAGACAGTCTAATGACAGATACAACATGGTAAAAAAAAAAAGAAAAGGTCAGGCACTACCTTATAGCATGCTCTTAATCACGTGATCGATGAGATCAACGGATACCGCCAGATTCAGCCTTCAGAAGTCGCTCTTATGTCTTCAGGTGCACATTCCTTGGTGATGTAGTCTTTAGTCAAGTCCAGCCACTTAAGGAAACGGACAGCACTCACCGGATGACAAGCAGAACTTCATTTATTAGACACAGCTAAAACCACATGGACACAGGAACAAGAGGGAGGATGAAAGCAAAACGGACAACGACCGTTTCACGCTATCGGATTCTGAAGAAAACAGTGGCAGATTCCGGGAAAGTAAAGCACCTTCTTTATTTCAAACAGGTAAAAGCTGGTGCACGACACCAGTTCAGTGTGGGGGAGAGGGGAAGACAATCAGGTGTATAGACAACAACTGTTTCGCACATTTGTGCTTCAACAGGTCCGTCACCCTCTTGTTGTGCCGTTTCACTCTATACCATGCTTCAAAGGGTTCAACCTGTTCCTGTGTTCATGTGGTTTTTAGATGTGTCTAATAAATGAAGTTTTGCCTGTCATCCTGGTGAGTATAGACACAATATGGCATGACGCTTTATACACAGACAGTTGCATATTTTTACTGTATCAAAGACATTCTCATCTGTTTTTATTCACAAAAATTATAATTTCACTATATAATACAAATGTCCCAAAAACACCTATAGGCATTAAAGTAGAAAAGGTGCTTGTATTTGTTTGTATATATTAGCTTGCTGGCATAGGAAGACATTTTGCAATAGAACCATGTAAACTTATTTCTCTGGAGTCCATACATCTGTTAGTGTAGACAGGCAGCGTTGTATATCTGTATATTTAATAGACAGACGATAATGGCAGTGGCAACATTCAAACTACGCAGTGGGGACCGCAGTAGTGTCATTATACTACACTTTCAACAATTTAAAAGCAGTTGAATAGTCATTTCTCCTGATGACATATGACAAGGCAGAAATTGCTGAATGCGTATATCACTCTTAGTGTCTTGTGTAGTTCAGCACTGAGTAGTTTTACCAGGGGAGGAAATGATCAATCTATGGGAAATGCAGTACAAATCTGCAGGACTAAATGGTAAAATAAGAAGCCAACAGCATATGTGAATGATTTAAAACAAGAAAAAGTTCTTGTTCACCGAATGTCCCACTTGATATGAAGTTACATGTGTTGATATCTTTTACATTATTTTTCTTATTTTTTATATTGTATATTTTCAATTACTGCTGCTGACATATGCCCACTGCTGTCTGCTTCTGACAGCTAAACTGCCATCTCACATTTGACAATAATGGTTGTTTGCAGTATATTAGTTTCTGTCTTTTTGAGGAGTGAAACATGTGTTTAGGTCTCTCGGCATGAATTCTCACTGTCGCGAGTCATTTTTGGAATGAAAGGTTATTATTTAATTATGAGTCTGTTTTTTTTTTCTTCGCTATATTTATTTCATTTTCGGTGGCAAGAAGCACAAACATTCTTTAAGTAAGTTGTAAGTACAAGTTAACAATATGGCATGCAGAAATAAACTATATCAAGTAGTGATGAGGCCCTTCACAAATGAAAAGCCACATAATTAATAATGAGATGCAAATAATGTGCAAATCAATTACTATACATTCATATCTGCAACACTGAGATCTAAAAGTAGATAGCATGAACGAAGCGAATATATAAGTAAAAATAGCATAAAGCAAATGGTATGGATATACAGACAATCTGTCATTGCTTTGGTGACCCATGTCTTTTCTTAGATATTAGTATTAGAGGAAAATAATGTAATTGCTTCACCTTTGATCTACCATATGAAAGTAGGCTTATTCCCAAGTGAAATATATCAATTTAAAGGAGTTTTCTGCTAAAAAAAACTCCCTTTAAAAAACTAGACGTCACCAACTTTGGATTGTCCAATGAAGTGGTTATCAGCATGCCAATGAAATGAATAGTCATCTATGTAATGCATAGACATGTCTGGTCTACCAGTGTGGGAGCTGCTCTTGCTCTTTGTACTGGCAATGTTCTAAAATATAGCCGCAGTATTCAAGACAATGAAATAACTTGCTATCCAAGTATTGTAGTCATATGTCTGGTCCATCCGAATCAGAGCTGTTATTGCAGAGTGGCTAACTATACTTTTTATGCACTTGTATTTAGTCAGCAAATAAAATTAATTGTCATCTGTTTAATGCATAGCCAAGTCAGGTCCAACATTACCGAAGCTACTCTTGCAGAGGACCTCTCATTTGTAGCTGTATCTTTGCATATAGGAGCAGCTAGTAAGCCAGTAAAATGAATGGTCATCTAAGTAATGCATAGGCGTATTTGGTTCACCATTTCCGGAGCTACTCTAGCAGAGTACCTCTCAGGACTAGCTGCATCTTGGCATATAGGCATAACTAGTAAGCCAATAAAGTGAATAGTCATCTATGTTATGCATAGCCATGTCTGGACCAACATTACCAGAGCTGCTCTAGCAGAGTGCCACTCAGTACTAGCTGCATCTTGGCATATAGGCATAACAAGTCAGCCAGTAAAATTAATGGTCATCTAAGTAATGCATGGATGTGTCTGGTCCAACATTACCAGAACTGCTCTAGCAGAGTGCCTCACAGTGCTAGCTGCATCTTGGCATATAGGCATAACAAGTCAGCCAGTAAAATGAATGGTCATCTGTGTAATGCATGGACGTATATGCTCCAATATTACCTTAGCTACTCCTGAAAAGTACCTCTTAGCACTAGCTGCATCTGGGCTTATAGCTGCAATGAGCAAGCTAATAAAATAAATTATCAACTATTTCATGCATAGCCTTGTACGGTCCATCAGTGTTGGAGCTGCTTTTGCAGAGTACCTCTCTGTACTAGCAATGTAATGTCATATAACCATAGCAAGTCAGCCAATTAACTGAAAGATTGTGTATGTAATGCATGGATGTGTATGGTTTACAAGTAGGAATCTGCTCTTGTAAAGTGCCTCTCCTTACAGACTACATACTGGCATATAAGTGCATCATGTTGATCAGTCAACTGAATGGCCATATGTGTAATGCATAGCCCTGTCTGATTTAACAATATGGGAGCTGCTCTTGCACAGCGACACTCAGCAGTAACACTTAAGCCCCCGTCACACCTAGCAAGATAGCTGTTATGTCACAGGTTTTGTGACACAACAGCAACCTCGCCAGCGACCTCGCTATGTTTGACACGTAGCAGCGACCGGGCCCCTGCTGTGACATCGCCAATCGTCGGAATGGCCTGGACCATTTTTTGATCTTCGGTTTCCCGCTGGCCAGCTGCAGCGGTGCGTTTGATGCCTTAACAACGACCTTATGGTGACTCAGAACTCAGCCACATAGATCTGAGTCATCAGACTAGCTGCTGTGTGACAGGGTCCCAACGACCGCCGAGGTCGTTATATGGGTCACCGTATCATTGCTGCGTTGTTGAGTAGATCTGACTGTTTGACATTGCACCAGCGACCACTTAGCGATGTTCCAGCGATCCTTACAAGGTCATATCATTGTCAGGATTGCTGGAACGTCGCCAAGTGTAATAGCACCCTTAGACAGAAGCCCCTCTATGACATTTATAAGGCCTGGGATTGTTGTGATGAGCCAAACTCTTTTAAATTGTTTTAGAATAAAAGCAATGCTTGGAATTGTAACTTCCAAATACACTTGTAAAATAGTAACATCTGAATACTTATAAAAATGCTATTTATCTGCAGAAATGTTGGTAATCTGTAAGTAAATATTTTTTAAATCATTGCTGGCATATTTCCTGGAGCAGACACTACATAAATAAAATGAAATCATAACCTCCATACACCTGCTAGCTTCCAGGCATTGCAGGGGGCTTTAATGGGAACATGTTACATAAAATAATGCTATTAACCTTCTTATGTGGGGTTAATCTGCAGGCTAATAGTGTGTGGAACCTGCAAGGTGCCTGCAAATTACACCCTGCTTCTGCGAGGAAATGAAGCTTAATCATCCTGGCAGTGTTCCGGTTTCAGTCAAGGGGGAGGTGCCAGTGCAGGTTGTCACCACTCTGTACATGGAGAGTGACAGTTGTAACTGCACTCTCTGCCTGGTTGTGGGGTTTAATGTGCAGGTGTTGGGCAGGTTCAGAATGCTATTAACTTGCAGATTAAACCCATATCTGTAGGTTAATAACATATTTCCAAGTGACAGTTTCCATTTAGCAGTAACTTCTCATATACAATGAGTGCGCTGTGATGACTCCTTCTATACCTAAACTGACAGCCAGTAATGCACACTTATGCTGCAGAGCAGACCCTCAGTCAAGGTGCAGTGGATGTGAAAATACTCACTGCATAATGAGCCGTGACTGTTAAAGTTCCCTGCAGTGCCCTGATAACGAGTGAGTGGCTGTACGGTGAATATAACTTTACTGTTAGGACTTGACTAATGTTGACTTTTTCATTCCTAATATGGGATGGGTCACCTTGACTGCTGCTACTTTTTCAGACTGAAGGTTGGAGCACATATGCATATAAATACGATGAGTGCAATCCAATAAAAACATTGTATTGCACTATTATTCAATGAGGTAATACTGATCTGCGATTTTTATGTCAGCATTTTGGGCATGAATAAAACGATCGCAGCATGCTGTCACTTAAAATGGCCAATACTCGCCAATGCAAATCTATGGGCGCGAGAATAAAAACAGGCAGCATAAGAACCATATGTATGGCGTTACTCTTCTGAAGTATAGAACACTGGTCCTTTAAATAATTGTAAATAATAGCTGGATGGCAGTCGGATGCAGGGCAAGTAAAAAAAATCATACATTCACATGACATGGAATATCAAACAAATTTCACTCATCCCACTTTCCTGATTGAGAATAGGACTTATTTTTTTACACACGAGAGCAAATCCGAATACTTATTTCCATGGCCTCCTTATTGTAGCGCATGTTTAGGAGTCTTCATTTTACTAGCATAATCTTGTTTTCCTATTTTCTCCTGCTGACAATCATTATTTATTTTCTCACTTAAAATTACACTAGATTTTTTTTCACTTACCGCCTTAGATGGCCCAGATATCTTTTTTAATTGCTTTACGGCTTTCCATTTTTCCATTTTGTATATTTTTCCTCACTTGTCAGCCTATGTTGATTGAGATGATTATTGTCCTTTTATTCCTTCTATAGTGTCTGACATTTGTCCATCCCATTTTTATCCTATTGAGAAAAAGATGAAGTATTATGAGACTTGGATGAGCTGGTTGTGTGAGATAATACTTCCTCTTGCCATCACTATGATTGCTTTGAATTGCTCTTCAATGCTCATAAGGCTATCCCTCCCCTATTTTTAGGTGAAAGCAATCAAATAGTAGTATGATATGCAATTGTGGAAACAATGTTGTCCCTTATACTTTCTGTGTATTCACAAGGGATGTTCCAGAATTTCATTATTGCTACTGCATTTTTGGCGACTATCAGGATTAAATACAGATTATAGGTTATGTCGCATAATTCCCTGTTAACTCTTTAGTGACCAAGCCTTAATGAAACTTCACAAAATGCACTTTTTTACTTTTTGCCTCTCGTCTTTGCTTTAACCAGATAGTTTTTTCCTCTAATATGGCTGTATGAGGTTTTATTTTACGTCGAGAAAAATTCTATTGTTTATTAATACTGTTTTCAGTACATAAATAACTGTAATTTAGATTAAAAAAACCTGTAGGAAAAAGTGATTTGATTTTGGTTTTAGTGTTTATGTTCTCTACCAAAGAATTCTCCAGGTTATTACAGTTGTCTAGATACCTAGTATGTGTAGGTTTTATTTTTCTAGTTATATCTATGGAATAAATTGCATTTTATATAAACTAAAAATAGATTTGTTCGTAGTGAAGACTTTGTTTTTAAATACTTTTTTTGCAGATATTTAATATATATTTGTATTTTTTTTTACATTATTTGTCCACAGGACTATAAAAGATAACATTTTTTATTTTTTATCACTGTAATTAAGGCATCCATACGAGCCTACTACTCTGCCAGGTTTAATGTCAGGCCTGAGCGGATTTGCTATAACTAGTGATGAGAGAGTAGACAAATATTTGCCTTACTATACTCAAAATGAGTACTTTGCAATACTCGCATATTCGTCTGAAAAGCGAGTCTAATCTTAGTCAATTAGTGATAGGCTCCGAACTCACACATGCGGCCATAAAATGAGTCTTTCTGGGACTGAGTGGGAGGGTGGGATTTTTTATGTTTTTACTGCATAAAACACCCAGCTCGGCCCCCAGACATACCCCAACTCGAGACGCTCTCACTGGAGTGCCAGCTAACTTTTTGTACTGAAGCGAATGGCAATTTGTGTCAGATCGATAACGATGGACACATCACTCACGAGCACCAGCGATACTCGACAAGTAACAAGTATCATGAATACTATACTATCCGTGCGAGTAGTAATAGTATCAGTTACGCTCGCTCATCACTAGCTATCACCCAGAAACTCTACTATATTGGGTAGAGACCAGATTATGTGATTACCAAGATCTGTAGAAGCATTGGCAATACAAATGCTTTTATTCGCTGCTAAGCACTCGCTGAGTGTTATGTAGCCAGCAACGGAGAAGGCAGAAGCTTTAATAGACCTTTTTTTGTCTTCTACCCAGGGTCCCTGGTCATGAGGCACAGCTAAATTGTAAGAGCAAGAACTTTAACTCCAAGCCAATAATTTACAATGGCTCGTGGGTTGAAGTCAGGACCAAATGTCTGAAATTATGGAGCCTGGTCATTAACTGGCTAATTTGTAAATAAGAGTTTATAGAGAATATTAGTGTTTTTGTGACTAAAAAAATACATATCTTATAAAAATGTCATTTTGGGGTTGAATTTGGCTAAGGCTAGGTTCAGACTTGCATCTGCTCCTGAGCCTCATGGATCCAGCAGAAACTTAGAAATTTTCTGCCTCAGCGCACAGCGTTACCAGCAGGTAATGTGATGCGCTGCCTGACTATTGATCCCTATGGCAACCGACGCTTACAGCAGCCACCGGCTCCACAGGATATGGGCTTTTGCAGAGCGCACAGGAAACGCTGTTTGCAACATTTTCCTGTGCACTCTGCAAAAGGACATATCTTGGAGATCTCTGTGGAGCCGGAGGCTGCGGTGAGAGTCTGGTTGCCATAGAGATCTATTGCCTGGTGGCACATAGAATTACCTGCTGGTAACGCTATGCGCTGAGGCAGATAATTTTTAAGTTTCTGCCAGATCCATGAGGCTAGTCTAAAGGCCGCTTTACACGTCGCAATATCGCAACGCAACTACGATAAAAAGCCAAGTGGTTCGCCCTTGCAGTTGTTATCATTGGTGAGTTGTGTCGTGTAAAAGGGCAACGCTGATGCAAAAACAATGCAACTACAATATCGTTTTGGGTTTGTGCATGCTCTTCAACTGTGCAATATTGGCTATGCAATCTGGCAGGATCGTGCTGTGTGACAGCGCAACTATGATTTGGAGTCGCAACTTCCCCTATTCACTACAATGTTAATTTGATCTTCCCTGAGTTGCTCAGACACAGTGTGAAAAGGGGCATATTACATAGGGAGTTGCATTGCCTGCCAATATCTCCCTGTGTAACATCTCCTATGCGATCTTGGGCAAGTGCCAAAAACGTGCGCGGTCCCGTGAAATCGTATGCTATATCGGAACGATTTTGCGACATGTAAAGCGGCCTTCATAGACAATGCACTGTATTCTTATATTCTGTATCTAAAAGGTTCACACACAAGCAAAGCATCACTTATCTTGAAATTGTCCAGAAAATAAAGTATTACTCCCAGAAAAGTATTGCAATTACACATGTTTTGTCATACACATGTGTATTTCATTTGTGTGTTGGAACAACATAAAAAAACAATGGAAAAAAAGTCAAATTAGACAAAATTTCACAAAAAACTCCAAACATGGACTAGACAAAATTGTTGGCACCCACAACTTAATATTAGGTTGTGCATCTTTTGTAATAAATAGCTCAAAAAAATCACTTTCTATAACCATCAACAAGCTTCTCAATAATCGTAACTGAATTTGTGACCACTCTTCTTTTGCAAAGTGTTCCAGATCTCTCATATTTGAAGGCTGCCTTCTCCCAATAGCAATTTTAAGATCTCTCCATAGATATTCAATGGGATTTACTGTAGATCCTTACACATTGCTTGTTACTCACTTCAGAACTCTCCAGTGCTTTGTTTCCATCCATTTCAAGGAGGCTGTGGATGACAAGACAAGTGCACTTTGGGTCCTTATTTGTGTAAGTTAAATAGTCAAGATATAGTGGGGGCTTATCTGAGTAGGTTGTGCCAGCCACAACCATTATATGCACAAATGATCCTGGCTGCAGCAGTCACCACAAGGTAAAATCAATGTCTACAATATCCTTGCCCTTGATGTGTCTCCTCCTGGTAGCTGGCCTTACATCTCTCCCTTGACTTTTATGTTACATCCATTTTTTGGGGCACCTTGAAGTATGACTCTAACACTGTGCACTACATTGCGACTCAAAGTAGTCTTCAGATTTCATAATGCCACGCACACAGTGAAGGCACCCAGTGCCAGAGGCAGCCAAACAACCCCAAAACATTTTGAAACTCCACCATATTTGACTGTGGGTACTGTGCTATTTTTGGTAAACCTCATGGTTTACCTCATTTGGTTTTTAATAAACAATAGAATTATGTGCTTTACCAAAAGAAAACTACTAGTGCATCTTCCCCCATCCTACTGTATCCCAACCCGCCCCTCGTAGACTGTGAGCTCTCGTGTACAGGGTCCCTGCCCCTCCTGTACCTGTACGTCCTGATCGCCTAGATTTAGTGTACTTGTTCTTGTCTCCCTTATCCTCATGTAAAGCCCATGGAACCTAATGGCGCTATATAAATAAATAATAATAATAATCTTAATGAATTAGAATATCATCAAAAAGTTAATTTATTTCAGTAATTCAATACATAAAGTGAAACACATATAATATATAGAGTCATTACACACAGAGTGATCTATTTCAAGTGTTTATTTCTGTTAATATTGATGATGATGGCTTACAACCAATGAAAAGCCAAAGATCATTATTTTGGAAAATTAAAGTAGGGAGGATGAAAAGTTAAAAACCTTGCTGCCATATTCCATGAGACATCAAAGGGTGAATATAATATTGATTTATTCGTCAAAGTTTTACAGGGCTCCCAGAAATCCCTAAACATGGCAATATGATATTGATTTTTGATAATATTCTAATTCATTGACATGCACTAGTATATCTTGGTCTCATCTATCCACAAGATGCTTTCACAGAAGGATTTTGGCTTACTCATATACATTTAGTCAAACTGCAGTCTAGCTGTTTTATGTCTGAGTCAGCAGTGGGGGCCCCCTTGAACTCCTGCCATAGCGATTCATTTCATTCAAATGTTGATGAATAGTTTGCGCTGACACTGATGCACCCTGAGCCTGCAGGACACCTTGAATTTCTTTGGAACTTGATTGGTGCTGCTCACCCACCATCCAGACTATCCTGTGTTGCAGTTTTCCATCAATTTTTCTCTGCCATCCACATGCAGAAGGGATTAGCTACATGCCAGTGCTACAGCATGATGCAGTCTTACAACATAAAGTTTTTTTTCTACAGAATTTAGATCTTTCATAGTAAGGCTAAGGCTAGAGTCATACTTGGGAGATTGCATCTGTTTGCAGGATCATTAAAGGATCCTTTTTTTTCCCTTGCCATTTTCATGGCATGTGTGCATACTTGGTGGCTCAATTAACTGATGCATTAACGCATGGTACATGTACCATGTGTGTACCATGCGTTAATGCATCTGTTAACGTATGGTACATACATGTACCATGTGTTAAAGGATGCGTTGCCCATAGACTCCCATGTTAAAAAAATGCATGCATTTTTGCAAAAGCACTAAAAAACGCTGCAGACCGCATTTTCTTAAATGGGTGAGTCTCACCTGAAACACAGAAGTAATTAGTATATGTTGCAATTTTTTTCCATGCATATTCAGCCAAGGGAAAGAAATAAAAAGCTCTTCTGCACTGCCTCGTTAAATAGCATTGGTCGGGTGAACGTGGCGTTATGAATAGAAGCTTAAAAGCCCTAGGCGGGTCCGTGAGCACATTGAGTATTTGGTGGCAAACATTTTTGCACCAAATCTTCATCTCCTGGCAGAAATTCACACCAAAAATGCATCACATTTTTACACCTTTTTTTAATGTGTTTTTTTGCATGTGCTTTTCCCATACATTTTTCATGCATTTGAGGTGCAAAAATGCTACAAAACACTGCTATTATTGATATGCTGCAGTTTTATATCTGCAACAAATCTCAGTTGAAAAACAAGCAACATGAGCACAAAACTTCAGGATTTTCATCGACTTTGCTGGCATAAGGAATTTGTGACAAAACTGCACTAAAAAAATCAAAAACACACTGTGTGCACAGGGCCTAACCACAGTTGTACAGTATAACTTTTATTTTTAAACCTCATTTAAAAACACATATATAATCCACAACTATTGTTTTTACATAGCGTATAACGAAATATTTAGTTTTTTTGTATATATGGCTGAACCCATGCCTAGGATTGTTGTAATGATATTTCTCCAGAGAGAGCATTTATATTCATTTGGATAGTCTTTGTTGCTGTGTTAACAAGTGGCACATTTTTAGCAAAGTTTTTCATGCTAGAAATCTGTCCTAGCATGGATTGTTTCTTAACATTAATATTGGATGTTTGCAAAACTGACTCAGATTCATGACACAGGTTCCCTACATGGAAATGTTGGCAAATAAATCTGTCACATGTGAATGTATCCAAATCTTAATTATTGCATTAATGTTATTTAGACATATAAAATGACAGTTTAGGGCATTTCCATAAATCACTAATATGAAAGTCTTCCATTGCACATTTCCAATGTTACTCTCTAAGGACCCTTCATATGTCTGTTGAAAAAAACACACATGTGGCACAACCCATTTTGACCATCTGTGGGTACATTTGTGTCATCCGCTGTTATCCATGTCCCACAGTGTGTACGTGTCTTCGTTACGTCTGCCATCTCTTTGACATCCATGTGACACATACTTGAAAAAATGCAAGACACTGAAATTATTGGGGTTTTTATGTGTTAAAGATGTGCAAAGATTTTTTTCTATATTTATAAAGATTTTACAGCTATGAAATAGATAGATAATTAAAAGAAATAACAGACTTGGGCTTCCCACCAATTTTTGATAACCAGCAAAGGTAATGATGACTGTTGGCTGTTATAGCCAGGCTGAGAAGGTCAACGATATTAGGGCCCTGCTCAGCCTAAAAGTGCCGGCTCATAGCTGTCCCAGTGGTGGCGCATCACTAAAGACTTCCTGACTGACGGGGAGGCCACGGGTAATGCTTTTTGGGATTGATCTAAGCTGTGTGGTGTCAGCTGGCCTCAAGTCCTAGTGTCAGTAATGGAGAGATAGATCCGCGTTACTAACAAAGTAATAAAAAAAGACATACACACACAAAAATTATTTATTTCAACAAACATTCCCTGAACCTAGCCTTGTTAAAACTTTTTATGTAAAAAAAAAACATCGCTCTACCAGAGTTTCAGGAATTCATTGTAGTCAACAAAATTATATCTGAGGTAACAAGCAAACATACATACACAGAGAAATAAAACAAGACACTTACTCCTGTCCACCACTTTCCACCACTTTATTCAACCTTCCAATACATCTCAGCTGCCATAATGTTGTCCAGAGTGCAGAGTGATCAAGAAAATCTGAAGACTGACATCTTCACTCATTAGACAGGTGACATCAATGTTACTGTGTTCAGGCGAATGTGATGAGGGGTGATAAAACTTCACTGCTCATCACTTTAATGAGAGTGACATTGCTGACGTCACCGCTTATCACAGTCAAGGGTCTCACCACAGCATCACATGACCTGGAGTGACCTAGAAACTGGGTGACTCTGACCAGCAGTAATGGTGCTGATGTCATTGCTCTTCAGAAGTCTTGCGAAGGAGGATGTCAGTCTTAAGATATTCTTCCTCACTCTGCACTCTAGACTACATGGGAACAGCTGGAATTTTTTTGTTTTGAATAAAGTGATTAAGGAGGGTAGGTGTCTTGTTTTATTTCTTTCTGTTTGTACGTTATGTGTTTTTTTTCAGATATCCTTTTGTGGACTATGGTGAATTTCAGGACTAAATTCGAGATGCATGGGTTTTCTTTTTTTAAATAAAATAGAAAATGAAGGCAAGTTTTGGGGAGTGTCTATTGAAATTAATTTTTTGTTTTTATGTGTGTCTTTCCATTTTTTTCATTGGAGATGTCTAATAAACATCTCTTCATTATTAAAACCAGGGCTTGATGCCATCTGGCAATACACAGCTGACATCCATTCAATAAACCATTACATGACTGCCACCGCACCTGGCATTCGGGAAGATCCGAGGTGAAGCGCCAGAATTAGCGCATTTTATGTGATGGCTCAATTTCTTTAGCAGCTGCGGGCTTGTGTTTTTAGGTGACAAGGGCCTAGTACCATGGACCTTCCCATCCTGGTAATAACAGCCCTCTGAGGTCTGCTTTACCTGCTTTATTTTGCTTAATTTGCTGGTTATCAAAAAATGGAAGGACTCCACATGATTTTTTTGTTTAATTAATGTATTTATTTGGTTAATAGCTATAAAGTCTATTTATGTATCTTCCATGTGTAGATAGAAAGGAAGCGGCACTCACCATTAGATGTTAATGTCCTTTATTTCATCTCAATACATCGACAAAAATGTAATGTATTGAGGAGAGGGGTGGGGGTCGGCGGACGACGGCTTGCCGTTTCGCGGCTTCTGCCGCCTCAACGGGTCAGCGAAAACGGCAAGCCGTGTTCGCCGACCCCCACTCCCTCTCCTCGCTACATTCATTTTTGTGATGTATTGAGATGAAATAAAGGACATTAACAGCTAATGGTGAGTGCCGCTTCCTTTCTATCTACACATGGATAATATTGTTTGCTCTTGAAGCATGTAACACCTGCTGTACTGGAGGTGAGTATATTTGCACCACACAGCAAGCACATTAACTGTCGGTGCCCAGTTTTCTACTGCTCTTTGGAGTACTATCTATCTATCTATCTTTTATCTCTTCTATCTATCTATTCTATTCATTATCTATGTATTTCTCTATCTTTGCACATCTTTAACACATAAAAATCATTCCTTTCAATGTAATTTTTTTTTTCCGGTACATATCACATTGTAACATGGATGACACGTGGATGTCATCCGTGTGCAGTACATGTTTCATCTGTGCTGTGGTAAAAAACTGACATGTCTCTGTGTAGCTCACAGGGACACAGAAGTGATTCAGAGAGAAAAAATGTGTGTGAATCCACATAGGTGTGAAAATCAACAGATATTTTATTAGTATGCATGTGCACATCTCTACAGTACATGTGAAAATGGACTCCACACATACCGGAATGACGGACGTATGAAGGGTACCTTACTTTCATTTACGCTGTGTTTTTAATGTCTAGGACCCAAACCTCAGAATTCCATGTTTTGTGTGTTAAAATCATCCGGCTTTCTTTTCTGTTTGTTTCTTACTTTTCTTAGTTTGGGTCATAGCTATTGCTGTATCTATTCCTTTTACATTGTTCCAGTCCCCTGTTGTTGCACTTTCAGATCATTCAAGTTCCTTGTCACTCCTCTTGACAAAAGGATCATTCCAGTCCCCTGTCATTCCACTTTGAGATTGTTCCAGTGCCTACAACGGTGAGCCTATTATGCTTTAATGTGATTATGGGGCAAGAGGGAATTAATAATAGTGGCAAATGAAACAAGATATTACAAAAAAAAATGTTTGCATGTGCAGAGAGTATCGGATTTTATTTGAATTTTAAGATTAAGAGATCACAGTGGACTAAGACACTATGCTGTGCAGTAAACATATTATAGATATAATGTAGACATTAAATAGCCTGCTGCTGCCAGACATTGCAGCATTGGTTTTAATGGGGGATTAATATAGCAGTCATCCAATGTAGAATTTAATCATCAATCATTGTTTTGTGTATTATGTTGGTTTAGTTAATTCCACCAATTTTGGGGGTTATCTAATGTACTGTTATCCTGGGATGTCTGGTTGTTTAGGATCACCTGTTTGGGTCACTTACCTACAGTCTTATAATTTCTGTTGAATGTCATGAATTCACTCATATATGGCTCACAGTAGGATTTCAACATGCAGTTCTTAATCCTGAGTGCACTGGCATGTAATAAGATGCTGAAATGAAGTGAGGCACATCAGCAAGCAGATTCTTCACCGCTCTAGGTTGGCCACTCAGCAAGCAGAAACATAAAAGAACCAGACATTTTGGACACTAGATATGTGAGGTCATTTTATTCAAAGCATAAAATTTGAGGGATTGGCAAGGATAGGAAGAACAAAAGAGGTACATAAAAGTTTGTATAAAGTTTAGGGATGTGTATGACTTGACTATGATAATCAATGACACGGTGCCTGTAGGATAAAAAATTGTTCACCAATCCGGATGTTGCCTATAAAACTGCCATGCAAGACCACATTCTCCCTCTTGCCTCTTTATATTTTCCTATAGTCTGGTACTTTGAGAATCCAAACAAGATGTGGCTCTACTATTTGACTTTGTTAAATATATGTTATATATATATATAATCCAAAAAAGGAAAAAATAGATGTCAAGTGAACCATTATTGCCAATGGCGTGGCGACGTTTTGGACTGGAGGTCCTTTCTCAAGGCTTGAGAAAGGACCTCCGGACGTCCTTTCTTAAGCCTTGAGAAAGGACCTCTGGTCCGAAACGTCGCCACTCCATTGGCAATAAAGTTCACTTGACATCTATCTGTGCTGCTTTTTCCTTTTTGGGATTGTTTATATGGACACTTGACCGGTATTGAGAAAGCGCTGCACAAGTCTGGTAATTTCTGGTGTTGTTCCTTTTTTATTTCATAATATATATATATATATACAGTATATATATATACATATATACATACATATATACACGTACATATATAACACAGAGCAATTGTGGAGCCACATCACATTTGGTTTCTCGAAATAGCAGGTTTCAGAAAAATTAGTGATATATATACTGTATATATTACACAGTCGAGTGATGAGTTCTATCTGAACCCGAAGTCACTTTTTAGTGGAAAATAAATCTGTCTGATCATAGAGGGCATGCATTCTAGCAGTTAGGCTTTCTTCCCGAGATTGGGTATACATGTTGTGTGCACCTGTTCACAGTATGTATATTCCATAACCAGGCTAATGTGACATCGCAGTATATAAAACCATACGCATATGCAGTCATGATTCTTCATGTGTATCTGCCTATTTTTTTATTTTTCCCAACACTGCATTTACATTTACAAGCATACATTTTACTAAAGAGTCATTAGATTATTATTCTTCCATAAATAGTAACATACCATTTTATTATTGGGAATATATAGGCAATAACAAGTTTTTGTAGTTACACAACAGAGCTTTGCTAGCCTTCATAGAGCGCCATGTGTCTGCAGTTATTGCCACTTTAAAAATTGTTACACAAAAAACTCCAGCCTTACTCTGCATTTATTTCAGATTTTCACATAACGCTATATGTTGCAATTATTGGAAATCTAAACTTTGTGAAATGTTTTCATATTGTAGCCAGATATTTATGAGGTGTAACTTTATACTGCATAATGTAGGACTTCAATCCCGGGATTTGGGTAAATACCTTTGCATCTGACATCATGGGAACAACATTTCCTGGATATCCATGTTATGGCTATATTCTTTATTTTTCTAAATCTAGTAGTAAATCTGACAAACTTTTCATTTTAGAGAGTTTTCTGATGTTTTCTTTTTTTTCGCCTGAGGCTAGGTCAGAATTGTCTGAATCCATTTACCTTGTGATCCCTAACAGCTGTCAGATCGAAATAATATTTTAAAAAGTTAACATTGTTTGATTTAAAACCCAGTCATACAGGAAAAAGGCATGTGCCTGGGATTATAGAAGTGTGACTACGTACATTATCATCATGCATATTCTTAAAAGAGCCTTTGTTTTATATTCTGCTTCCTCTCTATCTATGGAATGCTTATTGCGAGATCATATATTGTCTTATGGGGTTATTTAAGAATGTATTATATATCGTTATTGACTGCTAACCTACATCTTACACCTCTGGACCTAATATAGGCAGACCATGCAAAAACAATCTAAATCTGTTTAGAATTAATCGTCCTGTTTGCAAAAAATATACAGCTTCTCTACATCTTTTTTTCTAAGAACAAAGGCTCTTTCTTTTCAAAACCCAATATACTTACTCAATTTCATATTTTTTCATAGTGTAATTTTCTTGGATAAACCCAGGTTTTCTCTACACCTATTCAATTTTATACTGAATTTTATTTATTGCGCCTGTGTGCAGGACAAAGCCTGGCATTTTGTCAAACCTAGTTGTTTAGAAAGACATTACATTTAAAAACTAGGTAATCTTTTTATTTTTCTTATAATGTACCGTACCTCTGCAAAGTGTGTATAGTTGTCCTCTCCATGCCTAATTGTGGTCAGTTTTAGGAGATCATTTAACAAGAGAAATGAGTTTTTCTCAAGAAGCATGAAAAGTTCACCTTGATCTCCTAACATCCCATAAACATTATAGAGTACAAGATAAAATTACCATTCACTGGATTTTATGGCTTCATGAGCATATAGATTCAGGCTACATTCACACGCTGCATAGTAGCAGCGCTCTTTTGCAGTTGCGCGGCTTTGTCTGCACTTTGCACAAAAAAATGCAACTGCATTCACACGCTGAGCATTTTGACCTGCACTTTTCCCGAGCCCATTTAATAATGTGGGCTATGGGAAAAGTGCACGTAAAAATGCGCAAAGAATTGACATGTTGATCCTTGTTGCGCACGCACTTTGCAGTGAAGTCGCATGCGCAAAAAGACGCAAAGTGTGAACGCTTTTCAGCAAAAGCTATTGCTTTTGCTGGGATGCATAGCCAGTGCTGCATATCACTGCATTTATGCAAGCGCTAAAAAGTGCTGCGTAAATGGTGAATCACATAGCATGTGAACGCAGCCTAAGACTCATCTAAGGCTAGGGTCACATTTATTACTGAAATTGCGTTTCACCGCATCCAGATCCGGATGCGGTGAACGCAATTGGCTTCAGACAAGCCATCGTAACGGATTGCTGAAGCCGCAATCCGGTAACCGGATTGCTCTGGATGTGTAATCCGGAGCAATCCAGTTAGCGGATAGTTTGCCATCCCTGCTGCCGCAGGAATGAGCAAACTGTAAAATCTATGAATAAAGCTTAATTAATGATAATAATTATGCCCTTCATGTCTCCAGGGGGTGCCCACCCCCCCTAGAGACATTCTACCTACTTAGGTTGGCATGTAATAGGTTAATATGTTTTGTACAGTAAACCGCCTCCTATTGGCTCTGTACATTTTTATGAATGAAGCCGCAGCTTCCCTTTGAGCAGTGTTCATACTATACCTAATGTACCTATAATGTACTTATAGTATGTGCGCTGTCCAGGGTCCTGAAGGCTTATACATTAGATCTATGGCACTGCCTACTGTAGAGTAGGCTCTAATACTCGCATATTCGTTATGAGTAGCGAGTCCAATGTAAGTCAATGGGAAATGTGAGTAATTTTCTGCTGGACCTTACAAAACAATCTGGGGTGACTGAGGAAAAGACTGAAATGGATGCATGATTGTTTAAAAGTCGCGGTAAAAAGCTGCCGGCTTTTTTAAATAATCAGCTGATGCATGCTCCCACCCGATGCTTCACTCCCTGCCCGCTGCTTCGCTCCCTGCCTGATCCACCATTCCCCACCTGGTCCTCCGCCATAACTGATTTCGTACTCCATGCCTTGTCCTCCACTTCCCGCCCCGTTTTCTGCCTCCCCTCCACCTGCTGGAAGCGAGCCCACCGGCTTTTTCAAATTTACCACTGGCTATTTCAAACGATAAGCTGATGCATCAGCTGATCATTTGAAATAGCCGGTGGTCTTTTTGCCACCCGGATTTTTACCACCGGCTATTTTAAGCAATCAGCTGATGCATCAGCTGATCATTTGAAAAAGTCAGCGGTAAAAATAATCTTTTTACTGCCGGCTTTCTGACCGGCTTTTTGAAATGATCAGCTGACGCATCCGGGTGGGGAGCATGCATCAGCTGATTGTTTAAAAAGTCAGTGGATTTTTACTGCCAGCTTTTAAACAATCATGTATCCATTTCAGCTTTTTCCTCAGGCCCCCACACTGTTTTGTAGGATCCAGCAGTGTAGTTCTTGCATTTCTAATTGACTTTTATTGTACTCGCTACTCGTAACGAGTAATAACACGTAAACTCGCTGAGTAATGAGTAGCCCAAATACCATACTATTCTGCGAGCAGCGAATAGTAACGAGTATACTCGCTCATCCCTAGTAATAGCCCATTCATTCTAGCATCTATCATGCAGATAGATAAAATGCCCTGGCAGGGGGGCATATCATTCCTTGCTCCCATTGGTGCACCATGGGGTCAGCTGATAACAGCCATGTGTGTCATCATGATCCTCATGTGAATGTCGGCTGCAAGTATAGATTGTGATTTCTGCAATACAGAACAGTAATGATGCACTACTCTTCTGTATAGTAGAAGTGATCGACAATCAAAGCTTCAAGTCCCCTAACGGAACAAGTAAAAACTGTTAGAAGTAAAAATAAATAGAAAAAGTTTTAAAAAATATGAAACCCCAAAAAAGTTAAAATCACTTCCATTTTCCTCAGTTGAAAATAAAGCAAACAAAAATAATACAAATATTTGTATAGCCGCATTCAGATATATCTGATTCATTAAATATAAAATAAAATAATGTGATCGGTAAACACCGTAACAACTCCAGACCTACGAAATTTTTTTGTCTGCTGCAACATTTCAATAAAATGCAATAAGAGGCACTAAAAACATTATATCTTCCAGACATAGTATCAGAAAAATGTCAGCTCAGAGTGAAAAAAATAAGCCATCACTTAGCCCCATAGACCGAAAAATTTAAATATTACAGGAAAATGGCGTCAAAAGTGAAAAAAATGTTGACAGGTTTCTCTGAATTTGTTTCCACAACTTAAATTTAAACAGACACCATTTATGTTTGGTATCTACAAACTCGTACTGACTTGTGGAATCATACTGCCAGGTTATTTTACCATGTAGTAAACATGGTGAAAAAACAATTGTGCAATTGAATTTTTTTGTCAATTTTGCAACACTTATAGCCGTTTTACACTCGCAATATCGCAACGCAACATCGATAAAAAGTCATGTGGTGTGGCCGTTGCAGTTGATATTGTTGTGCGTTGTTTCGTGTAAATGGGCAATGCGATGCGAAAACAACTTAACTACGATATTGCAAGAAGATTGTGCAAGCCCTTCAACCTTACGATATTGTATATGCGATGTGGCAGGATCGTGCTGTGTGACAGCGCAACTACGATTTGGAGCGCAACTTCCCCTATTTACTCCAATGTTAAATGCTCGTTTCCTGGGTTGCTCATACAGAATGTGGAAAAAGGGCGCACTACATCGTAGTTGCGTCGCCTGCCGATATCTCCCTGTGATACATCTACTATGCGATCTTGGACAAGTGCCAAAAACGTGCGCGCTCCCGTGAGATCATATGCAATATAGGAACGATATTGCGACGTGTAAAGCGGCCATTAGAGTTCTTTTCCCCATTTTCCAGTACACTATATGGTAAAAAGAATCATGTCATTCAAAAGTACAACTCATTCCATGAAAAACAATCCCTTGCACAGCTATTATAGATGGAAAAATGTAAATGTTATGGCCCTTGGAAGAAGAGAAGGAAGAAACGAATGCACAAAAATTTAACTGGTCATGGCATGAAGGGGTTAAAGCATGCATGTTGCTCATATTATGCATTCTTTTATAATACTCAATAATCATTATTATTATATTGTCTATGTAGTACAAAATAATCCTCTTGGTGACTGTTTTACTGCCACTTCGTGCTTACATTTTTGGTGGCAATGTGTTAATATCAAAGCGATTACCATCTTTAAACAATTCCATTTTTTGTTTTTTTTTCAAGCTCTATTTCATGAGCTGTCATGCTAACAATATTTATTCTGCCAGTTGACTTCATGGGTGGATATGTCTGTATTCTAAGGGGAGGGTTGCAAGATAGATTTTTGTATTCACAAATGTATTTTATGTATATGTATGTAATAGACATGTACATCTAAGTCAGTGTTTTGACACTTTGCTCTAGATAAAGATGCTGATTTTCTGTATTATTCAGTAGCTTATCCTGCCACAGTTTTGTTAGACACGAAACCCGATTGTTAACACGGTGGAATATATAAATATTTATTATCTGCATAGATACAGTTAAGATCTCTTTAATTTGGATGTCACAAAGAAATCTTAAACACACACAGCTAGAATAGAAACATGCTGGTCTATTTTGCAACCAAATGTATAATTAACAGCACATTAAAAGAATATATACAAATATATACTTTAATGTGTGTGTATATATGTATATATATAAACAAATATACATATATATCTATATATGTGAATATGTAGATGTATATACATTTGTGTATTTATATCTGTATGTACAGTAGACATACAGTGGTGTGAAAAAGTGTTTGCCCCCCCTTCCTGATTCTTAATCTTTTGTATGTTTGTCACACTAAAATGTTTCAGATCACCAAACAAATTTAAATATTAGACAAAGATAACACAAGTAAACACTGAATGCAGTTGATCAAAGGAGGTCTTTATTGTTAATGGAAAAAGAAATCCAAACCTACAGGGCCCTGTGTGAACCAGTTATTGTCCCCTAAACCTAATAACTGGTTGACCCACCCCCACAGTAACAATGGCAATCAAGTGTTTGAAATAACTGGCAGTGAGTTAATTACAATGCTCTGGAGGTATTTTTCCCCATTAATCTTTGCCGAATTGTTCTAATTCAGCCACATTGGAGGGTTTCTGAACATGAACCACCTTTCTAAGGTCATGTCACAGCATCTCATAGTCTTAATATTGTTTTTCTTAAGGCTTACAGAGTTGGACTTGCTGGAGTGTTTTGAATCATTTTCCTGCTGCTTGACCCAAGTGTGCTTCAGCTTGAGGTCACGAACAGAGAATCGGGTAATTCTCCTTCAGGTTTTTTTGTAGACAGCAGAATTCATGGTTCCATTCACCACGGCAAGTCTCCCAGGTCCTAAAGCAGAAAAACAGCCCCAGACATCACACTACCACCAACATATATTACTGTTGGTATGATGTTCCTTTTCTAAAATGATGCATTACTTCTACAAAAGAAGCAAAAAATATATATCTGTATTCTTTGCACCATATATATGCTTATTTTACAATGGGTCCTGGTAAGGGATATATACCTTAAAAATGGCATATATCTGAGGCTACTATAAGATATATACATCAGCAAATCATTCCAACATTTACAGCAAAAGAAAGGAACAAACATTATATGAACAGAGCCTAACAAAATGGTAAAATATGCCCATGTGAATTGCCCCATCTTTTCCCAAAATATATTTGTACACCTGTATTCTATATTTCCTCTTGGATAGTCCTTCAACTAGGTGAACTTCAGTGCTTGCAATTTTTGAACAGGATTAAAGAAGTGGAATTTACTTTTCTTCTTAGGGCCCTTTCACATCAGCGTTTTTTTAAATTCGCGGCAGATGCGGTGAAAAAAACGCATCTGCCGCGATTACCGCATACCGGCTGCACTTACGGCGCGGTTGCGGTAAACGCCATGCAAAGTATAGGCGTACTTGCGGCAGGTGCGGCAAGTGCGGTTTTGCACTTGCGGCAGGTGCGGCCGCGAAAAAGACCGCGGCTGACCGCGGTTTTTTTTTCGCGGCCGCACCTGCCGCAAGTGCAAAACCGCACTTGCCGCACCTGCCGCAAGTACGCCTATACTTTGCATGGCGTTTACCGCAACGGCGCCGCAAGTGCAGCCGGTATGCGGTAATCGCGGCAGATGCGGTTTTTTCACCGCATCTGTCGCGAATTTCAAAAAACGCTGATGTGAAAGGGCCCTTATACACAGCTTTAAAATTTGCATAACTGACAAGTGGAGTAAATAATTATTGATTATCTCATGACAATGGCAACTGTCAAAGAGTGGGAAAAATTATTCAACAAGTGAACAACCAATATGATAAGATTTTGCATTGGAAGCATTGAAACGGTAGGAGTAAGCATCAGAACAACCTTTTTTAAGGGTTAGATGGTTATTTCCAGATAATTGGATCCCCAAATGGTGGTTGTTATGTGGTGTTCCAGATATGATGTACTTACCAAAGTGCTAAACAACTAATTAAACTGACAGCCCATCTGAGATACTACTAATGCATCTTAACATTCAGTTTAAATATGTTTAATAAAATGTAACTTGTAATGATTAATGTATGAAAAAGTTCATATTCTTTGAGAGGTAGCGCTGGTGGTTGTCAATACAAAAGGCAGTGACCCTGTTAATTGTTCCGACAGCACACGGGTTTATTTTTACTGTTCAGGTTATGCACAACCTTAGGGTTCCGGGACGCAGCTGGGTACACTTCATACAACCATAATATTGGCACACGGTCCCTTATCACGGGTTCTCTCCGGTCCAGGTTTCACCGAGATCAAGCCCTCCAAGCTAGGCCCTCTGCACTCTCTTGATCTGGCTGCTCACTAGCCTCATCTGTCTTCCTCAGACCGAAGCTCCACACAGAGAACCCCACCCAGTATTCTAGCTTAGCTTTTAACCCCATGCCTTCCTCTAGGGGATCCTCCAAGACCCGGAGTGGAGGGAGTGGATCATCCCACCTTTAGCATGGATTTAAGGGTTTTATTAAACCGCTCGACTAACCCGTCGGTTTGTGGATGGTACACCAATGTGCGCATCTGTTTTATTTTCAGCAGTTTACACAGTTCCTTTGTCACCTTGGACATAAAAGGAGTCCCCTGATCTGTAAGGATCTCCTTAGGCAGCCCCAATCGACAGAAGATAGCAAACAGCTCCTGTGCAATAAGCTTAGCCGAGGGGTGGCGTAGCGGAATCGCCTCCGGGTATCGGTGGCATAATCGAAGGCCACGAGTATGTGTTGGTGGCCCACACAGACTTTACAATTGTCCCATTAAATCCATTGCAATCCGTTCAAAAGGCACCTCTATAACCAGTATAGGTACAAATGGACTACTGAAGCTTGCGATGGGTGTGGTCAGCTGACATTCCGGGCAGGATTCACATTACCTCTGGACATCTGCATAAATCCCAGGTCAAAAGAACCACTGCAAGATGCGCTCTTGCATCTTTTTGACCCCAAGATGCCCCCCCCAGCAGGTGGGAATGGGCCATCTCGAGGACTGCCCGACAGTGTGACTGCGGCACTACTAAATATTCCACAACCTCATCCTGGATCTTGTCAACTCTATACAGTAACTCTTGGTTGACCACCATGCGTGGAAAAACAGTCTCTGCCCCCGGTTGCTGAGCCACCCCATTTACCTCTATTACCCTTTCCCGTGCCCGGATCAGGGTAGGATCTTGTAGCTGAGCTGTCCCAAACACTCTCCGGGACACTTCCAGCTCTGGAATCGATGGGGTCTCCTCGACCTCTCCTGCCATTACCTCTAGGGGAAACCTATCGGGGTTACACTCTATTCCTAGGTTGGCGACCCCTATGGCTGGTATCCCTGACTCGGGATCTTCGGGTTCTGCACCCGGATACATTGCTATTTGCAGAGGGTTACTCTTCCTATCCCATAAGGACCAAAACAAAGACAAGTCTCTTCACAGCACAGTCCCATAAGGTAGAGTCTTTACCACTCCGACCACATCTTTTTCCTCTACATACGGCGTGGAAAAGGTCACTTCCGCTGTTGGATACTTGCAGAGGTCAAGTTGTATACATATGACCCTGACCTTCCCCCCAGTGGGTTCCAACCCGGGGATCAATGACCCATGAACCAGAGTCACCAATCTGCTGGAGTCCAGAATGCCTCCGCTCTATGTCCATTGACGTGCAACGGGCACAGGTGTGGTTCTGTTATGGGAACAACCGCATCTGCGGCGAGCACGGTGCTAGCATACAGAGATATCTGGTATGTAAACCCACAGTCCATGGGTTCAACAGTCAGGGGGCAATAGGCAGTCACATGTTCTGGCCCTTGGCATCGCCAGCACCTCATAGCAGTGGCACCGCCAGTCCGGGAGCCCCATCTAGGGGACCCTGGCCTCCTGCCAGCCTCACTCCGGGGTACCCTCTCAGCGGGAGATTGAGTTTTATTGTCCCAGTAAAGGGACTTGCACCTTTTCCCGGCCCTGGGGGCCTTCGTGACAGACGCATTGGGGCAGAGTCACCGCACAAACTCCAGGGTGGCTGTGTACCGCTCAATCAGGCTAACCACCTGGTCCAGGTTATCCGGGTCCCCTTGCCCCACCCAACGCTGTATAGTGACTGGCAGAGTCCGTATCAGCCGGTCGACCACCAGCCTCTCCACATCTGGCCTGGAGACAAGAGCTCAGACTGGAGCCACCGTTTTACTAGCTGCAGCAAGTCATATGCCTGAGACCGAGCAGGTTTTGGTCTCCTAAAAGGTCCATGAAAACACCTGTTGGGCTCTCACATAGGTATAAACCCCCAGTCGAGCAAGGATCTCACCTTTTAGCTTCCCGTAGTCCTGAGCATCCTCCCGACTGAGGTCAAAGTAGGCCTTCTGCGCGTCACCCATCAGGAATGGAGCCACCACTTCAGCCCACTGGTCGGCTAGTAGGTTTTCCGCTCCGCTGTGCACTTATAGACGGTGAGGAAAGCTTCCACATCATCCTCCTGACTCAGCTTCCTCAAACGAGCGGACCCTGTCCTGGGCCTCACGCCGTTGCGGGGTGGCGTGTCTAGCAGTGCCACAATCTGCTGTAGAAGCAGCTCATTAGTTTTCTGCTGCTGTTGAAACTGCTCCTGTTGTTGCCGCTGTGTAATCACCAACTGCTTTAGTAGTTCCTCCCATTTTGTCGGCCGGCCTGAACTGTAGCTTTGCCGGCTTTAGTATGGACATGCAGTCTTTGGGGTATGCCTTAGTTCACATTGCCCACATTCTCCACCATATGTGAGGTAGCGCCGGTGGTTGTCAATACAAAAGGCAGTGACCCTGGTAATTGTTCCGACAGCACACGGGTTTATTGGTACAGTTCAGGTTATGCACAAACCTCCAGGTTCCGGGACGCAGCCGGGTACACTTCATACAACCTTAATATTGGCACACGGTCCCTTATCACGGGTTCTCTAGGGTCCAGGTTTCACCGAGATCACCGAGATAGGCTGTGTTGTATCAGCACACAACCTCTGCCCTCTCTTGACCTGGCCGCTCACTAGCCTCATCTGTCTTCCCTCAAACCGAAGCTCCACATAGAGAACCTTACCCAGTTTCTAGCTTAGCTTTTAACCGCATGCCTTCCTCTGGGGGATCCTCCAAGACCCGTAGTGGAGAGAGTGGATCATCCCCCTATCCTGCACTCCATACCGGGTTCAATACGTTACAGTGCACATTCTGGGGATACATATTGTCCCTCGCATATGATCCCCCTCACTGCCTCAAATCACTCACATTCACACATAAATAACTCATCATTGCCTAACTCTATGGGTTAAATAAAAAAAATGACATAGCCTATCACATTCCTAGTATACTGGTGCATATGTGAAAAGCCAGTCCAGGTAAAATAATTGTTTTGCTCTCTCCAGACTTCACAGCACATTAGTGCAGCAGAGAAGGCTTGCAGGGGACCCAGGAAGCAGGGGATGCCACTCTGCCACTTCCAGGACCACTCACCATCCAGTTGCTGCAGTGGCACAAGGTGTAGCCTTGGGGCTGGCTGATGTGGTGGGTTAAAGGGTAGTCATTTTGGTTGAAGGTTTGGCCGTCCTCGCCCCAACATGCACATAAACACCTCATGAGTGTTCTTCGTTTTTGTCATGTTCTTCTAGTATTTTCCACAAAGGAGTGATATCCACAGTGTAAAACCAAAGGTAATTTACTATGATATTGCGTACAATGTCCATAAATTTAAACATAGGATACATACTAATGCGGTCATCTAAATTCTCTTGTGTTCTGTCCATTCTTTCTATCTTTATAATGACTGGTCCCATCAGTACACTGCAGGCTGACCTCTAAGCTCCCCAGAGTAAAGTTAGACACAGCTCTACCCTGACAGTCCCTACATATGGGTCAATATGGTATGTAAGGAGTTAGTAGAATGACCCAGAAATCTTCACGATGTACGTGGTTCCATCCCTATGGGCGTGTTTCTGGCTAACCCTTCTCCCGAGGATAGCCGCACCACCTTCCCTTGTTCTCTCTCTGAACTTGCCAGGTATCAGGTAAGCAAAAATGTCCTTACTGCTCCTCTTCAGCTTGCGCCATGCCCAGAACCTAGTCCCCTTTCTGCTCTACATGTTGTCCACTTCTCCTTCTACCTCCACCATGAACTTCTCATGTTCTCTCTGGGTTGAGCTAATCTCCACTTAAATTCTCACCACCAATCACTCTGTCTTCTACTAAATTTTCTTTTCCTTTTCTCTTTAAAGGGAAACCAAACTCACACACTATATAACCCCGTGGGCAGAGTAACCCTTAACACTTTCAGCTCACTTACTAAACTGAGTTCCCCTAGAGAAAAACAGCACCAGTACACCAGTACAACACGAATACATAAAAGATATGATAGAAGTAGCAGTCACACATAAATTGAATAAAAACAGTAAGGCTACATTCACACTGTGCATTTTTTTCTCCTCCCTTCTGCTGTGTTTTTTTTTGCTGCAAAACAGGAGGTGTTCTTCAAAAAGCAGAAAAAGGTAGATACCCATTTCTGATCAGGTTTTTTTTTTGCTGCGTTTTGGTGTGATTTTTTTTTCGGTCCCATTACAATGGCTCCTATGGGAAAAACAGATTAAAAAAAATGCAACAGCAACTAACATGCTCATTCTTAAAAATGAGCACTCCTAAAGTGAAAAAACAGATCACTTCAATAAATTACACAGTCTAAAATGGCAAAAAAAATGAAAACCCATTGACTTGGCTCAGATTTCATTTGAGTGATCCTTTTTATGCAGTGCACGTCAAAAAAATGGATAAAGGCCACGTTACACACACAGATATATTGGTCACAGATCTCTGGTTGCAGTGAAATCATGGAACACATTGTTCCATTGTACACAGCCACAAAATGGAGCAATGTGTCCATGATTTCACTGCAACCAAGATCTGTGACCAATATATCTGTTGTGTAACATGACCTTAACAAAAATGGATGAGAAAACGCACAGTGTGAATGTATCTTAAAGGTCTTTAAGGGAGAAGCAGCTGTCTTTTCTTGACATCAACCACCTACTTACATTACCACATATAGACCTTTTAAGGTGAGACCTCAATATAGAGGAATGTTTCCATCAGGTTCAGATGTCAAAGTGGAAGACATGATAATTTCTCATCATATTGTACCTTCAGTGTTTCCCTGCATTGAGTTAACATAGCTCCTGAAAAAATAGTACCAAGGCTGAAATCTTAAAATATTGCCCCTAAAAGTTTTTGGTGTTCTTCCACATACCAAAGTGGTCTAATAAAGGAAAACCAGTGAACCAGTAAAAGGTTTATGGGTGCATAAGAATTAATGATGTGCCTGAGGTTTGATACTATCAGACCTAACCCAATCCTACGGAAAAAAAATATTAACTTAACGGGGTTATGTCAACTAAGGCTGGCTTCAAACCACGGTGTGATCCGGTCCGGGGCTGTCCGGGATGACCCTGACAGCCCCGGGCCGGATCAGCACACAGAACCGGAGGGCCAAATGTGCCCTCCGGTCCTGTGTGCAGCCAGATGCTGCTAATTGCAGCCGCAGCTGCTGATTTTACAAGACCGCGACTAGCATGGAGCTAGCCGCGGGCCTGAAACAACAGCGGCGTGCAGCCGCCAGTGTCCGGTGCCCGGATCCTCCCGGTCGGGCCAATCCGGCCCCATAGGCTCCCATGTTAGGGAGCGCCGGATTGCTCCGGGAGAATCCGGGAGAATCTGTCCGAATCCGGGATCCGGCAAATTGGAGAGAATTTTTCTTCCCTGACAAAAAAATTATGCAAGCTTCATTTTTGTGTCCGGAGAGAATAATCCTATTCCCCCGGATTGTCCCGAGTGATGAAACCGGATGGCAGAGAGCTGCCATCCGGCTCCATCCGGCCCCATAGGCTGCTATGGGGCCAAAAACAGCGGACAGCCCCGGATCAAAAAAACGTGGTGTGAAGCCAGTCTGCAGGCTTTAATAGTTTGTAAAGAATAAAACTTATGTATCTTTGCAAAATGCAAATAACTAAATAAATGAGACAATTTGATTTTCCAGATTTTATTTTTGATATTCTATCTCTCACTGTTAAAATGAACCTACCCTTGAATTTATAGATGTTCATGTCTCTGTCAGTGGCAAACTTACAAAATCAGCAAGGGATCAAATACTTATTTCCTTCATTGTAGGTGATGTAGTTTTTTTTAACATGATCACCTTAGTGATCATGTGACTAGGATATAAATTAGTGGCTGGATTGTGTTCTACAAGGTCTCAGCTACCCCCGGCAGCTAAAACCCCAGAGAGTAACTCTGGTGGGGTGTATACACTTTTTTATTATTGCAATTTTAAATTGGCAATAATAAATATCCTTAATGGCCGCTGTTTAGAACATATTGCCAGTTGTTAAGAGATTAACATATTCTCCTACCACCAATTTATCTGAAATCCAGCATCATTGTGCTCCTTTTCGCTGTGATGTCACTATTCATAAAATAAGCTTATGGTCAGTGTCACACATGCCAATCCGCTTTTTTAAGGCCTTTGAAAAACTGATCTGTTTTTTTAAGGGTGCCAATAGTGCCCCCTGAGGTCCTGGACGTTTTTGGATTT
Organism: Allobates femoralis; assembly: GCA_033576535.1. NCBI lineage: Eukaryota > Metazoa > Chordata > Amphibia > Anura > Aromobatidae > Allobates > Allobates femoralis. The sequence goes on along the minus strand of JARQOC010000004.1, from coordinate 324,658,796 downwards.
TTTTACACTTAGTAATATTTTCACCAAAAACGCATACAAAAACGCATGCGTTAACGCATGGTGCCTATATGTACCAATATCTCCCATAGGGCCCCATGTTAAAAAGCGCATGTACTTTTTTAATGCACCCAAAAAAATCTTCTAGCAGCATTTTTAGGGATGCTGCACAAAAACGCACACACACATGCGTTAACGCATATACGGATTGTATGTGTGACCCTGGCCTATGTAGTGTCAGAACGAGGCTCCATAGTAAAATTGTAAAATAAACTTCTGACTAGAGATGAGGGAACTTTCCCCAAACTGTTTGCCAATTTGAAATTTGCCATGAACATTAATGATTCAGTTTGCGAACGGAAACCTGAGTAATTTACAAAAATATCGCCAAAAATGGCTTTGTCCTGGAAAAAATTGAAATTTAAAATGGCCCTAAAATTTTCCCTGCATATTTGGGGCCAAAATGCTCTATTGAAGACCCACTGGCCTGGAACAATACTTAACCTTAAGGATTGAGAGTTCCCGCCATTGGTTCTACCCGCTTGTATCAAGCTGTAGAATTCTTTGTAGCTGTAAATGAAATTTTTTTAAGCTTCTTGGAGTTTTCAGGTGTTTTGACACCTTCAGGGTGTGAAATTATGAAACAGTGCCATATGCGGCAGCAGCTGTTAAGTAGAAGAACCTTACAATATCACTTAAACATCCATTTAAGATAGGTTTATATATATATATATATATATATATATATATATATAATAAACTATTTATTTATCGATTTTGAGAGCACATCACTTAGGCTACATTCACACTGTGTGTTTTTAGTCTGTTTTTGCTCGTCAGCTTTTGCAGCCAAAACTAGGAGTGGAATAATCATAGCAAAAGCTATAATAGCAACATGTCATCATGTGTGTATTTATCACCCACTCCTGGTTTTGGCTACAAAAACTGATGAGCAAAAACAGACCAAAAACACACAATGTGAATGTAGCCTTATTATTGAAGAGGGTCAGCAGTATGTGCGGCCACCTCTTCTACACTTATTTGCTAGCAATTCAAATAAAAATAGCATATGTCCATTACTTTGTGCTGATGGGCTTGGTTGCATTTTTGGTCACCAGTTCAGATACAGCAGTCAGATACAGCTGCCACCAACCCCCCAGCTGCATAGTTTTACCTGGCTAGTAATCAAATTACAGGAATTCTTATTTAATTATTACTTGAAATAATAAAAAATGACATCGGGCTTTGTTGTATTTTTTGTTGCTGACAGGTACAATTAGGCAGCTGAAATCGTTGAGGTTATAGTGGAGTAATAAAGAGTGAACGAGTTATTGTGTTCTTTACTTAAAGTTACTAATGACCGAGCTTAACATTTGGACAGTAGGAGCTTCAGGCTTAGTGCCAGCTGGCAATACATAGCAGACATTAACCCCATTATTACCCGGTATGCCACTGCCACACAGCAGTTGGAAGAGTCGGGTACAGTTCCAGAAAATGGGACTTTAATAAATGCGCCATTTCTCTGGGGTGGCTGAGGCTGAAATTCACTGTGGGGGGCTCAGAATGCTTGTGCTTCCCCATACTAAGGATTCAAGCCCCCAGCTGCCTAGTTATACCTGATGGCAACTAAAACTAAAGCAAACCACAATCCCATTTCTTTAATTTTTCTTGTACAGTAACTTGACATCAGTTTGATAGCCATACTGGCAATTATTACAGATGCTGGTAGAGAGTGTGGGCGGGGCTAAATCTGTCTTTACCCTATCAAGAGGGGGGAAGTAGTGACATTTATGAGTGGTCCCAGAAGCATCATGACAGCGGCAATGAAGCTTGGTAATACTTTAGGAAGCTAATGTATGTGCGAAAATAGCGGGTCTCTACTGTAAAACGGTTTGAGCTGTGTTTGGCAGCTTTGAAAGTGTTTTTTATGTCCTTGTTTTTCCTCTCATTGATTTGATTGGGTTCGGAAGTTCAGCGAACTGTTCGCCGAACAAGATGGTGAACATATGCCCATTTGGCAAACAGAGCCGATAAAGAACATTAAAAGGTTCATTCAACTCTTATTCCGACTCACATATAGAGAATAAGGTAATGTAGCCAGTCAGAATTGTGGTGACATTACTGAATATGAAGTACAATGCAAAATAATATTGCGATACCATGGTAGCCAGAAAAATCGATGAAATACTTATGTCCCCAAAAAAAGGAGAAAAGTGTTTTAGGAGTGATACCTTTATTGGCTAACCAGAAGAAGTATATTAGCAAGCTTTCAGAGCTCAAAAGGCCCTTTCCAGTGTTTCATTTGTAATATGGCCTGATGAAGGGGCCCTTTGAGCTCTGAAAGCTTGCTAATATAATTCCTCTGGATAGCTAATAAAGGTAGCACTGATAGAATACATTTCTCCTTTTTTTGGGGACATAAGTAGTTTACATCAATAAAAATAAAAATGAATACAAAAGCTATCATGAAAAAGATTTAACATAACTTACTTAAAAGGCACCGCTATGATTTGTGATAACCATAAAACATAATAAGCTGGAAAGACAAAAAGTGCAGAAATTGGGTCTTATCCGTGTTACTATGGGTGTAAATACTCATTGGGAGCTCACCTGGAAAAGTTTTGCAGGCCACAAGCACTATGTGATCGTGTAACCGTGACTGCTGTAGCCATCACGAAGAAATGAAACTATTAACAGGAGAAAGGTATAAATGCCATGCTGTTGGGAAGGATAACCGCCAATGTAAAGATGAATAAAGTTTTTTTTATATTTCAACTAGTTTCATAGCAACACTTGCCCCTTCTACAGGAAAAAGGTACATATGATTGTGACGTTTTCCTGAAGAAGGAGCAAGTGTTGCTTCGAAATGTGTTGAAAAATAAATAACTTTATTCCTCTTTATATTGGCGGTTATCCTTCTTGACAGTGGAGCATTTACACCTTTCTTCCACAGATACTTTGATTTGTGATAAATAATAGTTTACATGTATGTGCTAGATGTCATGTCCGGACTAATAAAAACAGCAGTGCTGGTGCACCCAAAATATTAGTTGTCTTCTGTCTCTGTGTGTGTCCTGTGGCTGTCTCAGTATCATGTAATAAGCACCAGGCTCAAGCACTGAGTAGTCTGCTTGAAATACTGTACCTTCTTGATGGCACTGCTTAATGAATCCTTCCTGAAGATCCAATTTCCCATAATAGGGTAATTTAAATCAATTTCAATATATTATAGCATAAAGCATTTTTAGTAGCCACCTTGAAAACAAGTGTTTCAGTAATAAAGTGCGTGGCCATAAAGCTTCATCAGAGAGGGCACTTCCAGCGAAAGTTGCAACTATTTTTTTCTTAATTACATTAAAGCCAAAATCACTTGATACAAAAGTTGTTCTGATAAAGGACCAGTTTCTCC